>VZRL01006378.1:371477-406590 GCA_013397895.1 Origma solitaria
GAAAGGATGCCAAGTGTGTACAGCACCATGAAAAAAGGGGAAAAGTAAAAGATATGGAATGCATTATTTAAAATATCAGCACCATAAACAGTGTAGGATTACTGCGGGAATCCCATTATAGCTGTAGGGACATAGAAATGTTTCCATTACGATTATCATGGAGGAGTTTATAACTCAGCCACTGAGATTTTTATTTTTTAAGGGAATTTAATGTTTGCGTAATGTGCTGTATTGACAGTCTGGAAACTGGAAGTCTCTTATTTGCTGTCAGAACAGATACAATCAGACACATATGGAAAGTTACACCCAGATTACCCAGTGCCATCCTCAGTACTGCCACCAGCAGGTCCTTCAATATCTGGTTCTTCAGGCCATTTTTGGTCATTGATACCTCCCTGGTGATTGCTCTCAGGGAAAATGAAGTAGGGACAAAATAGATTGAGAGGAGAAAGTTTTTTATTTCTCATCTCACAGAAAGGGTTTGTGAGAAACATGGAGCAGAGGTGGCAGGGAGAGGGAAAGAGATTGTTAGCCCTGGACCAATCCATTGGGGTGTAACTTCCTGAGTTAAATCTTGATAATGTATGTACGTGAAACTTTGCTTCCTGATTTCAGGATTTAAAGTCAATCATCAAAAGGTGCGTTTGTGCAAAGTCACAGACTGGGTCAGAAGAAGACCCAGGAGACTACTGAGCTCTTATGGACTAAATGCAGCTGTTGTGAGTAGACCTTTCCTTTAATCTTTGTGTGTGGAAAATCTGCTGTGCATGGAGTGGAGGGGTGTTATTTTAGATTAATATCTGATACAATTTAACTAGAATTCATTCCTCTCCAGAGTTTGGCACTTCTGACCTAAATTCTGTGTGCTCAGATCTATAGAAAATAATAGAAAATGAATGAGTCTTGCCATCCAGAAGGGGTGTTATTGGGTAAGAGTACTTTGGGATGTTGGAATGGTTATTCTTTAGTGCTAGATTTATTCTGTTGCCTACACCTCATGTGACAAACAGCTCCCCTTTTAAACACATCCTGGCATAAAGAAGAAAGTAGTCCAGATTTTTTTTTTTGGTAGGATGGTAACATAAACATCCGCAGCTGTCAGTGATCAGGAAAATGCCTGGCAATCTGTATTTGCAGCAACTGGCAAGTCATTTTGTGCTCAGTAATTCCCCAGCACTTCTCACTTTGCTTTATAAGGGTGGAGGAATCTCTGAAAAAAAGGCACACCTACAGAATATATATGCTTTTAACAAAACCTAAATCTGCTAAACCTTCCAATTGAGAGGTGATGAAAACCCAGCTTGGTATCTTAAACAAGTCAGATAACCAAAAAAACTGTAGGGACTTTTAACACCTTATTAGCTGCATTAAGAATTTTTACTGCAATTGATGTTACCAGGATATGTGATGTATTCACATAATGAACTGCTTTTCAGCCGTCCTGAGATGTCTCATATGTCAGTCTGGAGGCTGCGATCCTCCAAACAGATAGGAGTAATGAAGGTGTGTCTAGCACTAACTGAGCATGGAGTGCATTTAAAAAATGAAAACAATAATCATGCTAAATAGGACTGTTGCTGGAAGCCATTAGTATCTATCAGATGAGCTCTGGAGGCATTGACAGAAATAGTTTAATATATTGTCAAGGGTGGTTTTTAAAGTGTTTCAACCCTACAGTGTCTGAGACACTTCAGGAAGCTGGCTGAGCATTTCATCATTCCTAGGAGGTCCAGTCCTTTCTCAGGGACAGCAAAGTTTAGGATATAGGAATGCCACCCAAACAGCTCTGAATGGTCTGAGAATTTTGTTGTTGCATCTCCAATGGGTTGAACAGATTTTCCACATCCTCAGTGCCCACCCTGCGCTGGCCATGCTGTCCTGTGACCATGGGGTGACACCTCTGCCTGTCTGCCCCAGGTGCGTCAGCTAAAAGGGGAAAAGGGCAGGGAAAACACAGAAAAAGCATCACAGGAACACTGGGAGATATTCCTCAGTGCTGAAGACAGCTTCCAGCAGCACTGAGACCTACCTCCTCCCTTCAGAACAGCGACAATTTATACCTATGTTCTCCCTGGTTTTTCATAAGAGATGGGTGATTAAATTTACAATCAGCAACAAGCTGTGTTAAAGAACATACACTTCACTGTTGCAAGAAAGGTTTGTAGCGGGAATTTATTTTATAGGCACACTGCTAAAATTCACTATTTCAAGTGTTGATGCTGGGCTGGGATGAATGTTGTGAAGAGGCACATACATCCAAGGAAGCCTTCCAACCATGAATATTAATAAAGTCTGAGCTGAGATCCTGTCTGACAGATGACCAGCTCCATGCCATCCATTGCACTGCAACATGTTCTTGAGCCTCAATTTGTCAGCAATAAAAGTCAGCTTGCCTAAAGCTTCTGTTGGGCTAAGTTGCAGCATTGTATGCATGAAGCATATGATAGTGCAGCCCCAGAAAATCGCAGAGCTGTGCTGTGGATGAGTTTTGGTTTGTGGCTCTCCACTTGCTTCCCACTCATCAAATGACGCTCCACAAGCACCTGGTGCAGTGTGCATGGACCCTGCACTGTGTCAGATGGCAAAAATGTTGTTGCAGGCCATGCTCCTTGTGCCTGAAAGAAGGTCCTAGCGAGGTGGAGGTTGCTCTCTTCTCCCAGGTAACAAGTGATAGAACAAAAGGAAATGGCTTCAAGTTGCACCAGAGAAGGTTTAAATTAGATATTAGGATAAATTTCTTCATGGAAAGGGTGGTCAAGCAGGGAAACAAGGAAGTGGTGGAACTGCTATCCCTGGAAGTGTTCAAAAAACATGTAGATGTGTCACTTGGGGACATGGTTTGGTGGTGGGCCTGGCAGCGCTGGACTAATGGTTGGACTCAATGATCTTAGAGGTCTTTTCCAACCAAAATGATTCTCTGATTCTTGAATTCTAGTCATTGTGATGGTGGTAAGGACAGACCTTGGCAAGGAGATGGATATTTGATACTAGAGTGTCCTTCAGGGTTTAGTCATCACAGCACAAATGGTGCAATGACTGCTTTAAAGGAACACAGATCGACAACTTTCATGCCTCAAAGATGGCAGGGATGTTCCCTGGTCACTGGTGTGACTGCCATTGTCTGGGGTCCTGTCTGGAGGAATAGGAACAATTTGAGAAGAGCTGCTTGGATCACATCAACAGCTGCCAGAGAGGGAATACTGAAGGATTTTTGGAGGAAGGATAGCTATATTAAAAAGCCCATCAAATACATTTAAAGTGTTATATCTGCATTATATTCAAGTGTTTAAATACAAGGATTATAAATACACAGGGATTATATGATTGTGCCAGGGAATGAAATATGAATGTAAATAAAAGCTTGTTTGGCTCATAGGAGTCTTTGAACAGTCTCTACTGGGACCAGCTGACCTGAAACCCTTAAAAAGGGCATTTTAAAACTCAGTCCAATCCAGAGGCTGGCTTAAACACATTGTGGAAGTGTTTCTGAAGGGAAAACATTATGCAGATTTGCTCTCAAATGAGTGGGAGCAGAGGAATGTTACTACTATATTTATTCCAGCCTTTATATGATTGTATACTAATGTATACACATTATTAGTATTTATTTGTATTGCAGTATCCAATAGCTACTTCTGCACTACGTTTCTATTTTGCCAGCCACTGCATAAACCTATAACTAAAAAAAAAATTCCTGCTTTATGGAGTTTATATGGTCTCAACAGATGATTTGTAAATATATTGTTGCTATCAGTTCTTTCTAATTCTGCTGTATGGCCATAAGCACTTATGGAAATGTCTGTGAAGTAAAGAAATAAGTCTTAGTACAAGTTGGCATTCATCCATGAAGATTTAGATACCTAATTTATAAACATTTAGTAAATATGAATTAATCTTGACATGCTGGATTTTGTGCTGAATTAAATAATCATACTTACAGTCTATAATGCACTTGGACAATAGGTAAATTAGTCCTTCATTAAAAAATCATGAACGAAAAGGCATAATCTGCAGCAATACCCAGAGGAAAAATTACTGTTATTTGAAATAAAAACATTATTGTTAGCAAATCTGTGGAGGTTGTTTTTTTAGTTTGACTTCTGGGTTTTTGTTGTTGTTGAGTCTTTTAAACAGTGTTATAGATCTTCCTGTGTACTGTCTCTATCATGAGACTTCCAGTTGAGAGTATTAACTAAATACCCAAGGTTTAATTGGAAATCTGAGGTAGAAAAACTGTAAATCTGCTTTCAGTCATTTGTCTCTGCGCTGCCTGCTTCTCAGCAGCAGACAAAACAGTATGTGCTTTTACATCTGATTAATGCAAATGAAAGCTGTGATTAAAACATCCTTGAATTCTTCTGTCATACAGCACAATTTAAAATTGTGAATTATCCTTCAAAACAGCACAAGTGGTGCAATTGCACATTAGCATAACAGCAAACCTTATTTACACAAGCACAAATGTTGTGTAAATTGGCCTTTAAGTGGGTTTTAAATGGCAATCACTTGGTAGGTGTTTTCAGAACTGCTAAATAAAAAAAAAATAGCTATAGTGCAATATTTTACAAATGAATACTTTTAATGGGCCTATTTTCAATTGAATTGACTATGAGAACAATGAAGGCAGAAAATGACAACAGTTATTTAATCTGGGATGCAATATAAATACTGGAACATTTTTAAATTGTTCGGCATCTTATAGCAGAAAGTATTTGTGAAAGTCAAGTGGTTATTAAGCTTATGAACTCCCTGCTTTGCCCTTCTATCATGTGCAGCTCTAAGCTTGGGGACATACACAGATAAGGGGCAAGAGAAATTCAGACCAAGAGTGTCTGTTTTTATGATTTTCACAAGGCATAGACAGGACTGATTATTGCTCCTCATGGTGAGGAACTGCTCTCAACAGCTCCAGGGGGAAAGGGCTCCGAATGAGCAATAATCCCCATGATCCCAAGGGAAATGGTCAGCAATGAGCGCACAAGCCTGTGGAGCTGGATGGGACCCACCCAGGGTACTGAGGGAGCTGTGGAAATGCTCACAGAGCCACTCTCCATCCTTTACCAGCAGTTCTGGCTTGCTGGGGAGGTTCCAGGTGTCTCGAGGTCAGCAAATGTAATGCCATTGAGCGGAAGGGTCAGAAGAAGGAAGAGGCACTGATTGTCCCCCTGTCCCTGTCTCTGGTGAGGCCACACCTCAAAACCCTTGCTCATTGTTGGGTCTATCACTACAAGAAGGACACTGAGGTGTTGGAGGCTGTCCAGAGAAGGGCACAGGGCTGGGCAAGGGTCTGGAACACAGGTGTGATGAGGAACTGAGGGAGCTGGGGGATCTCAGCATGGAGAAAAAGAGGCTCAGGGAAGACCTTCTTGCTCTCTACAACTCCCTGACAGGAGGAGCCAGTGGGGGTCGGTCTCTTCTTCCAAGTAACAAGTGATAGGATGATGGGAATGGCCTCAAGTTGTGCCAGGGGAGGTTTAGATTGGATGTTAGGAAAAAAAATCTTCACTGAAGAAATGTGATATGAAAAGTATTGGAATTGGCTGCCCAAGGAAGTGGTGAAGTCAACATTCCCGGAGGAACTTAAAAGACATGTAGATATTGTGCTTGGTACGTGTGTGCCTCTTGGATGTGCCTCTTGGACACTTCTCCTGGGCCAGCATGGGGCTTAGCTGACTCAGAACCAAGATTTGTTTTTTTCCTGTAATTTTAAACCAAATTCTGTAAATAAATGGTGATTAGTTTTGTCGTGTGTTGAAGCGCTCTCCTTCATGGGCTGAAGAAGTTCCCAACAAAGAGCATGGGCAGACAGCTCAGGATGGAGGGCTCTGTTCATGGGGCAGGGGTCAGCACTGGGTGCAGTCCTGTTGTATCTGAAGCAGGAAATTGAAACTGGATCCATTTGAATTCAGCTGATTAAGGAAATCTTGCAAAGCTGCTGTCAAATATCTGGTATCAAATGCAAGGCGCAAGATGATGAAACAAGAACATTTTAACAGAGGAGATGTCATTTTCTCTTTTTCAAACAGCAATTATTCTGCCTGTGTACTCTGAATCAGCCATTGGAATTACACAAGCCTAAAACTTGCGTGAAATCAGAAACATGATTGTCTAGGGCTTCATTCTCTGCACCACATGAGCAGGCAGCTTGCAATCAGCCCTGGTGTATAAAGCCTGTTTATCACAGTGATGTTTAGAGGTTTTATGCTGTTGTATTCAAGCTAATATTTCAACTGATTCTAATCTGCTTGGATTCATATCCCCAGTGGTTTCTCACAGATGAAGTATTTGAATGAATCAGGCACTAATCAGTTCCTGATAAGGTTTGGTAATGTTTGTCCTATATTTGGCATTATGCCTCCTTTTTGTTTGTAAATATGCTTTTATTCTCACTGGTCTTTAAGTTTTATTTACAGCCTTCGCTTTCTCTTCTGTTTCTCCTTTGGTGACATCGAGACCTGCACTAATAGTTATTTAGATTCATTGACTCCTGGGACTTGGGCACATGCTAATTTCTGATGTAGTGGCTTCAGCCTTACTGTCCTTCAGCTGATGAATTCTCTCTCTGCTCCAAGAAGTTTTTTCTTGGGATGCCAGTGCGCCTATAGTATTTCAGTGCAAAGTGAACCATCGCAGACCACTTTTATCCTACCTCTGTCCTTCCAGCTGTAATACTCATTTGCTCTTCATTACCCCCTCCCTAATGCGTTACTTTATGTTCATTTTGTGCCTGGCCTGAAAGCGGCTGGGACTCTGGGGAATCAGCAGGTTTGAACCCACAGAAAGAGAAATGAGGACACGAAAGCACTAACAGCAAATCAGACAATATTATCTTAATCTAAAAAGCAAATGCAGAAAAAGGAAGAACCCAAGGTATTATCTTGTACTACCCAGAATTTTGTTTTCAAAAGTAAATGTCTCGAAATTTTAGCTTCCCTCCTTTATTTCCAGGCCAAACAGAGCAGATGCCTTTGGTTTATGGTTTTCAGTGCATCACAGGCACACGGCATACCTGACCCAGATGCCATGGGCAGCAAGCTTTGCCTCCAAAGGCAAGGAAAGGGCATCCTCTCTGAGGCGTATCAAAGTCAGCCAGATCACACGGTCTTTATCATAATCTGTCATAAATAACTCTGCCTCTGAAATCCTTTAGCTTCCTTTCTCTCGCTTTTCGCACTTGAGGGCAATTTCCAAATCTCAGACCTCTGATGGTAAATTTCTTCTAATTTTCAGTCTTAATTTATAGCCAGTTTGAATCTTATCATTTGAATATTATTTATTCATATGCATTTGCTGTTATGCCAACTTTACCCTTTTTCCTAAATAGATTTTCTACCTGCTGGAGAAGATGCTCCTTAGATATATTTATAGAGAGAACTATATCACATATCTGCCTTCATTTTGCTAGGCTAAGCAAAGCTCTCTTAAAAAGAAAGGCCTCCTTTTCTCAAGGCATCTTCATAACTTTTCTCTGCCTCAGTTCAGTGTGAACTTATCTTTCCTGGATGAGGTTTTAGGAACAACATTCCTTTCTTTAACACATTGTCTGGTACTGGGTCCATACATACAATATTTCCTTAGTTCAGCTTAATAATACGGTGTCTGATGCAGTCTAGAATCAAACTTGCTTTGATCAGCAAATCATAAGAACAATGTTGACCACCTTTCCTTCAGATTTTCCTTCTGTTTCCTTCTTCTTCTGCCTTGATTTCATCAGAGAATCTTCCTCTTTGTAGCAGAAATTTTGGATCACAACATGGCGTTCCAAATGGTTTCAGAAGAATGAACTTCAACTTCTGTTTTTCTGGTGTCCCAAACATCACCCAGAGACCTGCCAAGTCTGCAGCACAGCACCAGCAACCTGACCAAGCTGCATGGCTTAAAAGGAAAATTAATACTCTTGCTAATAACAATCATAATAATAACAGCAGTAATAGATCCTTGAAAGAAGAAATACAATCCAATTTGCTCAATGTTTTAACCCTCTCCTCAGTGAAATCTGTGCTTTTCCTCCAAGCTCAGCCCAGTGGAAAGATCATGAGCTCAGCCTTCCAGCAAAGCAGCTCATCCGCATTTAAGCTCACGTAGACAGCAATCTCACTTTACAACTGAGGTTAATCGGTCATGGCTGATGAGCTTTGTTTAATGAAAGACCACTTATATAGTGCCCTTTGGATAAAGGCTCTGCATTTTCGCATTCCAGAGAAGGTAAATGGAGGAAATAAAGAGGCTCAAGAGGGGTTAATACCAAGAGGTTTGTTTTTCTGCTGCTCTTTTCCCAAATAAGTGCTATAAAATGAAGATTTGCTTCTGGAGGATTTATGATTACTATCTTTCCTTCATGTGTTTACTTTCTCAGACCCCAGGTGTGAAAATGGACTTCCATGCACTGCCCAGAAACTTGCAGCCATCTGCATTTAACCTGAGCAGCAGAGGCTGCTTGAGATGAACATATCAAAAATTAGCTGTCTGGGTTGTGCATCTTCAATCTGAAGCCATCTCTAAAATTCCCAGTGTTGTTCCACTGCTTTATCCTCTGAAATAATGTAAGGTCAGAGTGTTAATCACTCATTTTTACTATGCTGCTAATGCAGCTTTTAAATTTCATCCCTGTTTGTTTTTCTCCTCTTAAGCTGAAAGCAATATAAAAATAATTAAAAAGAAACTTTGCTTCCACTGTTCTGCACTGGTACCCAGTGCTACCTGGCAGACCTTTAAAGTGTCGATTCTGCATGACTAATTGATTGCTTCATCTGGGGTTAATTAATTAATTAGTAGCAGAGCTGCATTAAAGATTGGAGGCATTCAGAACTCCCATAATGGACGGGAGCTTTATTAGTACATAAAATGAGTGTTTAAAATCCACACAGCAACTAATATGCTCTTGAGGCTTTCATTAAACAAACCTATAAAATTACTTGCTTCATTATGTATTTTAGTTACTTTCTTCACATTGTACGGTATCTCTTCACCTTTTTCTTTTGCCAGCCAGTTTTAAGTGCCTATTTGAAATCAATTTCTCTAATAATGGGCTTAATGAGCTCATCAATTAAGGCTGCCATAATGGAATGTAACTGTGTGGTTTCAGTTATCAGTTAAACTCTGGAACTAATTTCCATGCTTCATCTATCAAAAATGATTGGCTAATATTGTTTAGCTTCTGCTTTAGGATGATAGGGAGACCTCGGGCCCTTCTTCACTAATGTCCGAAGGGCTGAATTTCTTCTTGGAGAAGCTGAAAGGGAGGGAGGCGAGGTGGGATGGAAAGAACAATGAATGGAGAGATTTGGGCCTCTATCTGGATCTGGAGTAAGTGTGATCCTGTATTTCAATGCCAGCATGGTAATTAGTAGTAATGGATTACATTTTTAGACGTATTAGATAAAATGATCGTTCCACATGAAAAATCCCATTATGAGTTTCTTACCTCTCGCTCCCTCTGTCTCTCTCCTGCTTTTACTTGCTCTCTCAATTTTAATAACCACTGCCCTTTTCTGTGACCCCTCTAAATAATGGCATAAATGGGCAATAGACCCAAACATATAAATATTTCCTTAAAACAATGCCCTTATATTTACAGCAGCCAAACCTAAATTTTGGGAAATGCTTTCTCTGTGCAGGAAAGAATAAATACCTCACCAAACACGAACATCTATCAGGCCAAGAAAATCTCCACAGTAAATGGAGTGTAAAAAAAATTTTTAGGAAATACTGTTAAAAACAGAAAAATCAGAAAATCACAGTTTTTAATTCCTATCTGTTTAATTTATGAATACTAGGAACATTTATCTGTTCTCGCTGTTCAGATTAAATGTGTTCAGGTTAGCATGAAATACCGTTTCTAGCTGCTGGTGGGATTTTACTGATTTTCTTAAATAATTGAGACTTTCCAGGTTAACACTAACAAAATTTGGCTCACAGCCCAGATGTTGACTGAAATGTTAAAAACTCTTTAGCCGTCAGAAAGTTTGTATGAACTCATTTGTGGCTGTATTTACTTCTCTTACAATGGCATCTGTGCTCTTCTAGGCATTTTCCAGGTGCTTGTAAGGAATGAAGGAAGGAGACATTTTAGAGGGGGAATGGCAGGCTGGAGGTTGGATGGGGGGGAACAGCAGGGATTTTTTAAATACAAGTCCTTTAGGTTCAATGTAATGGAACCTCTCTTCAAGGGAGTGATTTGAAACCAAAGGCACTATGTGAGGGAGAAGATTGCGTTTTGGTGTCAGAGCCTGGCTGCTGCTTTTATTTTTAGGCATGAAAATTCTGTGTTAGTAGATTATTACCCAGTAGAACTCAAAACCAGAGAAGTGAAGAAGTACCACAAATGCCATCCCAGAAATGACCCAGCTGAGAATTATTCCTCAGGCTTTGCTTTAGAGAGCCCAGGAGGGGAGATGACTTTCAGCAGGTTATCAGCTGGAGAAAACCAAAGGGGGTCTTTGAAGGTACGGCAGGATTTTGTGAAGGTTTCCTTCTCTAAGGGAGAGATTAGTATCTGGCTGTTGCTCTGAGAGTCATTTTGTAATTGATTGTGCATTAATTTTCTGGCTCTGATCTTGCACCAGTGCTTACAGTTGACATATGTGAACTGAGTGTGTTACTTTTATCAAGCAAACTTTCCTTGCATGAATAAAATTAATACCACAAAGATTTCTTCAGCAGAAATTGTGGTAAAGCAAAAAAAATTTGTTTTCAAACTTCTTTATGGCAACCATTTAAAATAATCAAGCTCTACACTATGAGAGTGAACTCTGTCATACATGTAGAAAACATTTAATTTTCAAATAAACAAGATTACCAAATACTTTAAAAATAGTCCAAAATTTCATATGTTTTGTATATTTTTTCTTCAAGTTCGATTTTATAGACAACTATAGAAACAGGGTTTTGACAAAGGAAATTTCAAGTAAAAAAGCTCTAAACAAGTCCTATAATTTTCTAGTGTATTTCTAACTATTTTCATGATTCATAACTTTTCCAAGAAAAATATGAAGAAGTATTAGTGGAAGTTGTACCTAAATGAAGGTTTAATCCCTCCTTGCTTTCAGTTTGGGATGACAAAGCTTAGGAAGCCCATATTTTTCAAGATGCTTAAAAACTAAAGCAGGAATCCTTAAGTTATAAGGAATCCAATGTTATGTATCATAGAGGAACTAAGAATCTTAAGCTCAATTTTCGTTTCCAATTGAGATGATTTTAATGTCTCTGATGTAACGTAGCTGTAACATTTGTAAACCAAGTGTTATTCTAGTGCTGCAATTTATAAAATCACGGACAAAGAGAAATGCCAGTGATAGGCATGAAGTTGTACAGTTAAATCCCATGCTCTGAACTCCAAGGCAGCTCCCAATTCTTTTTCAGATTGCCCTGATGATTCAGTTTTTTAAAATCCCTCACTGCCTGGCTGGTTAGCAGGGATGGGGAGAGTCTGTGCCCCCACTTTGTCTGCCACTGATCTTTGAGTCTGCTCTTGTAAATGTTTCCCTCTCTCTTTGGTTTTACATTTACAAGCAGGCTGAAAACTCAATCACCCAATGCCTCCATCACAACCTCCATCGTGTCCTTGCCTTCCCCACAACCACTGCAAGGAGCTTCTGTGGGCTTGGTTTTCCCCTTTTCCCTCTTGCAGGATGCCAGGTCATGGACAAGGTGGGCAAGCATCCGACGGTGGGAGCAGCCCTTTTTACAAGTCAGGAGCACAGGCAGCAGTGTATCCTCAAAAGCAGAGAACTTCTTTGGCAAATCCTAGAGTAGGAGAGAAACTCAGCAACTTCAGGTGTTTGCTGCTGGTTTGTAACCTTAAGGGTGGAAAAACATCATTTTCACACCTGGTCTTAGGATACATTGACTTTTGTTCTGCTTTACCCACCCCACACTTTTCAGCTTTTATTTCTTTTAAAGACAAGGTGACTTGTAACCAGTTCCAAAGAAGATAGCAGGTTTGTTCTGAATCCTTAATGGCTTCTCCCCCCTACATTCTTCCCTTTAAAATAATATTGCTATTATTAGAAAGCATTCAAAACAGGGAGGCAGTGTCACTGTCCACCAAGGTTTCATTCTCTGATATGTGCTATACCTTTGTCACAGGATAAGAGAAAGGGAACATGGCAGGCCTCAAAGCTGTGCATGAAAGAGCTCTAAATAATAGTAATAATAGGTATTTTTAAAAGTCTGTCTTTAAGGGTTGAGTGGGCTCTGTGTGCCCTATTTACGCCTTTTTAATTCTTGAACAATAGCTGTGGGGTTTCTTTTGCTGCAGCACAGGAGCGAGGTTAAACATTATTTCTGTAACAGCCTTTTGTTTCCAGCTCCCATGGAGAGAGGGGGGAAAAATTGAGATAAAGAAGTGTTATTAAAATTGTGACACACGGCTCTGGGAGTACGTTAAAGATAGAAGGAGCCAGGACGTCAGGAAAGAAATAATGAAATGCAAAAATCACCCAGACTGACAATTGGGAGCCTATGTAGCAGCTTAGCCTGTTGGTCCAAGGCTATTTGTCATAATCAGCAGCACTTTTCTCATTAGCAAAAAGCCATTACCAGTGGACTTTATCAGCAGCTGTGAGTTATCAAGGGGCACACAGCAATCCTAGCGTGTAGTCGTGGGGTTCAGCCGGGGTCCGGCTGCTTTAATAAGCCGCCAACTCTTTCCCCAAGTTCCCAGTCAGGTGTCAGTGCCATTCCTGGTGAGGCAGCGGAGTGCGGTCTATTAACCACCTCACTCCAGCACCTTCCCACTCCCCAGCACAGGGCCAAAGCCTCTGCCCCTCCTCCTCCTCACCTTCCCTTCCCTCCCTGCCAGCTCAGGGAGCAGCTGCCTACCTTCCCTACTTGCCTGGACCAACCCTTCTGTCTCTTCCCTGCTCTTTCCCCATCCCTACCCACTGCAGCTTGCTCAGTTCCCTTGCATCCACCAAACTCTTCTTCTCTTTCTTGCTCATTCTTCTCCATTTTCTTTCCATAGAAAGCCCTTCCTCTTTTGCCTCCAGTGCCATCTGGTAGGAGGTGCCATCGCATTCCTGCACTTGAGCAGTACAGGTCAGATTTTGGAGTAAGGCCTCCAGACCTTCCAACTGCTGTGAGTCTGCTGATGGAGCACCGTGACTTGGCTGTGTCTGAGCTCAGAGGGAGCTTTTCCCTCTCTGCTCTGTGTTCTGTGTGTCCTGTGGCATGGATAGTCCTATCATACCCTCTTAGGGCCTATTTAGACTTTTCTTTTCTGTAAGTATTCCCCATTATCTTTTCCAGAGATCATGTCTCATCTCCAACAGGCAACTAGAGGAAAAAATTGCTCTTTTTCCGTCTGTGCTGCGCTGTCTCCATGACAGGTGGCATTGAGCAGAGGTGACCCATGGCAGCTCCTGGGCACAGAGCAGGGGTGGCAGCAGCTTCCAGGCTGGGAAAACTGGAGCTCAGCACCAGCCTGGCACACAAGTGCCCTTTCAGTGCTGCTTGGATAGAGGCATCCAGGGAGAGGAAAGAAGGTATTCAACAACCTCATGAGGTGCTTCCAAAGTATTCTTTTACCCCAAGGAAGGAAAATGTGCCTCCCCTGCTCTCCTTTTCTTCAAATAGTGATAAAATAAATGTTTTGCTTAAGCTGTTGGTGGGAACTCCCTTTGAATGTGAGGAAATTCAAAGCAATTCAATGCCAACTTAATTTCAGACTCTTCACTTTCCTCACTGTGACTGGAGTGGGAAATTTGAGGTATTTAAAATAAATGGCAAATAGTAGCTCAGGGAATGCAGTGGGAGGTGAGCATGTCCATCTGTCTATGGGTGTGGTGCTCAATGTGCTGCTCCACCAGAGCCTACTGGAATCATTACAGGCAATGAACTGAAGGATTTGAGTGGTTCTAAAATCTAATGAATTCAGTGAAAAGGCTCTCATTCACTTCAGGAGACTTTGGCAGAGGTGCAAATTGAGGTGAAAAAAATATAGTCTTGCAAAAAGCTAAAAATTATACTGGTACGAACAAACCCCCATACTTGGAAGAGGTATGTGAAATGTGAAATGTTCTAGGTTGATTTAAGGACATCCCTATTCTCAAGGTTTAAATTGGCTCTAAACACACCCTTGGCTATACTAATTTAAATTGATGCACAATCAAACTTAAATAATTGATGCTGTCAGGGATGAGAAAACATCTGCAGAGACCATGGGCAGCAGTAATTTCACCTTGCACTGGAATTTGCCATTTGGATACCTGCACAGGAAGTGGCTCCCCTGCAGAGGCACTTCCAGGGCAGGGATTATCAAACCTCTTGAACATTGAATTGTTCCACAAATCTGCTGGTTGCCCTCCTTGGGGTATAACACGAGCAGATGAATGTGTTTGTCACTGACTTGAATTATATAGAGAGGCCTGATACATCTTGCCCTGTCCGATTCCCACTGTCACCTCTCCTGCATCAACATCAGAAATAAAATCTCAGGAAAAAAATTGGATCTTGAGTTGACAAAACACTTGTTTAGCTTTAAAAATATTAATAATATTCTGACTTTATATGCCAAAGTTAACCCATTAAAAGATGTTTCTCAGTCAAGGCAGTCCCAACATGTGATGCTTTGAAGATGCTTTGAATATTTGTAAATAGGAAATTTTTAATAGTATCATTACACTTTTTTTTTTTTTTTTTAATGCAGGACTATTGGACAAGTTGGAAATCCATTCATTACTGCCTGCATTGTGCACCATTATCTCAGGCTGCAGGAAATTTTTTCCACTATTGCCCTATGGTACGGATAGATAAGTGTCTCATTTGGTGTAGATAAATACTAAAAACACCATCAGGTTCCAGCTTTTGGAAACTGGAAGGCTGAAAGAGCAGACTGCCTTCATGGTCATTTTCTTTACTTCTTATTTAAGTTTTATGAAGTATTTTTAAGGTGCTGTCTGGGAAATCATGTTATGCAGGAACATAAACAAATAACTATGTTGCCTCAGACCATAAAAAAGATAAAAGTTATAATCAAAACATACTGAAAGTTCCCTTGGCTCTCTGCAGTGCTGGGGCACAGGGGATGGATGGGCAGTCCTGGTGTGGTGGGAGCAGCTCCTGAGTGCCTGAGAGCCATCAAACCTGGCAGCTCCCAGAAGGGTGAAGGAGATATCCAAAGAGGGACCACAAGGTGGCTCTAAATGTATTAAAGAGGAGATTCTTCCTTCCCTCCTTTCAGATGTCTTAACCATCCATCTACAATGAAAAAGTAACTGCTATGGTTTTATACATTTGATCTATACCACAGAAAATACACACTCCTTTGCAAGCATTGCTGCTTGGAAACATCTGCCAAGAGCTCTCAGGAAATCCACAGCAAACCCCTGGCTAGGTGACAACAGGGTTAGTAAGAAAAGGGGCTCAGGGACCAGATTCCTGTAGATATTACTTTCCCCAATATTAGCTGTACAGACATAAAACCTTCACTCTTTTTTTACCTTTTCCCCCCACCACACTTTTGGATTTTCTTTTTGTTTCTAACAAGATGCTGATAACAGGCAGCTGGATGAAATAATCATTGTAGGTCACTTCCAACTGAACTATCCTATTCTGTAATATGCATATTTCACATACATATATTCTATTGTCTGAGATTACGGGGGAAAGGAGGTTGTTCATAGTTTGGAAAAGTTGTCAATTTATTTGCACTGTGAAGAGCTGAGATGTGAGCCTCTGAAACACAAGCAAATCAATTCTGCCTCAGCAAGGAACACCGAACACCCATTGACTTCTCCAGCAGGGGTGAGTGGTTAAGGCGGGAGGGAGGGAACTGGCCCCCCGAGTGTATAATGCAAATTCCAGCAGATTGTCTCCATTCAAGGGAAAATCAAGGAAAAAAATTATTTTCTTCTGCTTCCCATTGTGTTTTTTCCTTAGTGGTTTTTGGTAAAAACATAGAGGAGTTGACCTCGGAATTTTTTTATCTCCAGTAAATTTTGGGATTCACTGTATGAGAGTGAGTGCAATGTAATGCTTTTAGTATCAGATATTTTATAGCTCATTTAGGGTATTTTGTCTATTGGTCTCTGACTTTTGGATCTGTGCAGCTCTATATGTCAGGAATCTGCTTAATGCAGATTTTTATATCCTAGAATATATAAAAAGAACCTGCAGGGAAAATCCTACAATTTCAATGAAATAAAAGGCACCTACTTTTGATATGTTTATAAGAAAGAACCTGAGCAGTAAATGGCATTTATGTAATCTTGAACTTTTGTTGTAATTGAGCACAGAAAAGAAATAATCTTATTATTTATCTTGCACATTGGTCCACTTTAAGACAGACATATGCATCCTGTAAATGGGACTGTAATTTCAACCATCAGAATCAGCAAAGGAATTGTTCTCAAGAGACAGAAGCAGAGGGAAAGAACTGGAGGGGAAAATCACTCACTCTTCTTGATCAGTATTTGTCCAAAAAAAAAAAAACCAACATAAGAGAGAATTATCATATCACATCTATTCTTTTGGACAGAATTATAACCAAAGAGTTGTGATACTTGGGCTATTAAATACTTCAGATAATACCCACTGACCCTGCAACTCATTTGATTCTCTCCCCATGTCTGTTTCTCCCTTTTTTTCCCCTGAAGATTATAGAATTCTCCATAGAGTAGAAAAAACAGCTCATCTTTTGTTTAGAACCACAGCAATCACTAATATCTTTGTTACTGTTATTTTGCATAGACAGCTTGTGCAAAACAATGTTTAACTTGGATAAAAGCAAGCAATGCATGATAACACTAGACATAGCTATAGAATAAGATGAAGGGATCTGAGCAATGCGAAGAAAGGTATAGAAGTATTAATAGGACTCAAACAGAAGGGAATATGTTATATAATGCTGTTGAAAATTTAAAAGTCTGCTTATATTAGAAAAATACCTCACAGAGAAGCAGTGCTTGGCTCTGGTCCAAATTCAGTAATTAACTTTGTGACTTAAACCTGCATTTAAGTGTTTTGCTTCTCTGGATTCCTGCAGTACTCACCAGAAGTGAATATTGGCTGCTGCTTTGCCATTGAGTCTGAGGGCAGAGCCAAATCTGTGGCAGCAGCACAGTGCCAGGAGTGCTGCAGCCATCGCTCTGCCCATGCTGGACATAAACAAGGAATGTGAAGGTAAGGGATGTCAATTAAAGAGGCCTGTGTTAATTAGGTGTGTGGCTATAGACAGCTCAGTTTCAGCTCTGGGAGGAATAGAGTTTGCATAGCAACCTCTGCATTAAAAAGTGCAGCAGGATGAATGAATTCTCCTGGTGTCAAAAACATAATCCTAAAAAAGTACAGTGTAAATGAAGATAGAATTTAGATTTGCTAGTTTAGCCTGTGTCCAGAGGAGGCACTGGTTTATAGACCCTCATGCCAACCGCAGACAAGCCTAGAGAATCCTACCACTCTCCTTATGCAATACAAACACTCGTGTAGCAATTCCCCCAAGCTTTTATGGAAAGATGCAGCTGCTTTTCTGGAAGTGCTGAAGTTTCTGAAGGCTTTGTGTGACTGTGTGTGTCTGTGTGTCAGCTTACATGCTACAACATCTCCAAGCAGCAATGCTCCTTTTCAAAAAGAACTATTTGTGGACAAACATGGTCTTTGTAATTTGTTCTGCACATCTTGAGTACTGAGAAATTTTGAGTGGCTTAGGTTTCCTGACAGAGCTGATGCCATATGAGATCCCCTTTTATAAGAATGACTGAGTGATGCAGAGAGTTTAAGTGACCGTTCATTCTCCTTTAAGCTTCCCTTCAGCCAGTCTCAATTTGCAGAAGGAGATGGAAAGGGAAACAGGGAGTGAGGTATTGTATAAAAATCACAGATGTGAGATGGAGAAGACCCATTAAACCATCTAGCCCACAGACTTCCAGGAAGAGGATGTTCTTTATGTAATCTGCCAGCAGATTCGCAGGAATGAAGATGACAGTGGGACCAAGAATCACTAATGGAGAAGAAAGTGGTGATGCAAGAGGGAAAAGCCCAGATGTAATTGGAGTCTGTCCCCCCTTAGTGTTATTCTCACCTTTCTCTACCTCCCTGTGCCACATCAGAAAGCCAGAAGCACCTGGAAGGAAAGGTGATCCCAGACAGTTCATAGGGAAATGTTCCCAGTAACTTTTGTTAGTGTTTGTGCAGCCATTGTGCCTATTTTTATTAGAAATATTACAAAACACTGGCCCTTTGGCAGTCTTCATGGACATCAGGTCTTGGAACCTGGTTGGACTCCCTTCTGAGCTGCATTTCTCTGAGTCCTACATTATTGCCCTTGACTTCAGAAAGTATCTCCTTTTAGACTGAGTATTGAAAGATAGACTGTAAAATGAGAGTTTTGAGTTGGGAAAAACCCAGTAACACCCACACTTTGATAGGATCTACAGTTAAGCCTATGGAAAATTCTTTGGTGGAATGATGTAAAGTTTGCTTCTGATGCCCCCTTTCCAGTTTCTTCTTATCAGCTGAATCCTCTTATTTTCCACCTTTAATTTTGTCTCCATTAAGTCCTCTCCTGGATGTCACTGCTTGGGCACACTTTTGTCATGTTTTTTGGACAATCTTCACTGAACTGATAAGGTCAGAAAAATTTCTGGCAAGTTTTGTGAAAACAGGCAGTAAGGAAGGGAGTAACCCTTTGTGGGAAAAGGTTATCTCTTCTGAAAAGCCTGTTTTATGAGTCCCGTGGAAATCAGTGCTGAGTTTTGTGTCTAAACTCATCTGCCAGCATCACCTAAGACGTTTTGCTGCTGTGTGACACCTTCAAGCCTTAAATACCCTGAATTTTACCATACTCTCTTCCCTAAGGTCTCTTTAAACTTCAGGTTATTTTCAAACTCATGTTCTTTTTCAGATTTGTATAATCAGAAAAGAAACCCTAAATAAGCTGAAAATGTCTAATATTTCAAAGCTTTCTTATCCTCAAGTACCTGACCCAACCTTTAGTTTCACAAGTAGTATACTTCCCCCTCCTGCCCCCAGGGCTGTGCCTATGAGAAAAGGCTGCAGCCTTAGGCTTTATTATTGTTCCTTGTTATGCTCAGGTTTTCTTGTTTATTTTCGCCAGGATTTAAAAATCTTGAGGAAAAAATCATGAAACTGCTCAATCAGTGATGCAACCTCCTGAAAGAAACAGAAGTGCCTGGGGTATAGCAAGTTCATTATGACATATTCTTCTTGCCAGAAAAAGCAAGGAGATTTCAGGAACTTGCAGTTCAGGACCAAGAGAAACAGCTAAGCTTTGCACCATTCCCAGAGGGTTAATGGGCTTTGGCACTGGCAGCCCATGGGGAATACCAGAATAAAACCTGTTTCTCTGGAAATCACCAGGGCTGCTCAACAGGCGGTCAAACGCAGGCTGTGGCAGCATTCACATGTGCTGCCATCTCCCACCCTGCCATAACAGCACACAGAAAATTGTCTCAGGTATGGAGACCTTAAACTATTATAAAAAATGCCATGCCTGGGCCAAATACCTTGGGCAGGGGTTTTGCCAGGCACAGCTGGCCTGAGGGAGATGATCACCATAGAATCATAGAATGGTTTGCATTGGAAGGGATCACAAAGTCCATCTTGTTCCAACCCTCCTGCCGTGGGCAGGGACACCTTCCACTAGATCAGGCAGCTCGAAGCCCCACCCAGCCTGGCCTTGGACATTTCCAGGGATGGGACAGCCACAGCTTCTCTGGACATCCTGTGCCGATGTCTCGCCACCTCCCCAGTAAACAATTTGTTCCTAACATCTGATCTATACCTATTCTCAATTTAAAGCCATTCCCCCTTTTCCTATCACGACGTGCCCTTGTCAAAAATCCTTGTAAAAGCTGCGGCATGTGCTGCAGCCAGGACTGTGCCCTTGAGTTATGCATGCATATGCAAGTTTGAATTTCTTGCAAGGAAACAGATTCCATCCCTCGAATAACTTAAACTTTGCCTCAGAACAGTCCAGTCAGTTGGAGCAAAGGAGTCACCACCCTGAGCCCAATAAGGATAAGCCTCATCCTTACCATTAACAATTAGGATAATTTTCAAACCTGAAATATTCAGTTCAACACACCTGGTTTTGTCTGTCACTCCATCTGTACTCTGAGTGTTTTTTATTAGCAATATAAAGCTAATACTGCATAAAGCTGATTTAAAAGAATTTTGTGTGCATGTAGGTGCAGCTGTCTTCACTGCAGGGAAAGAAAAAAGCCCCCCTTCTTCCTAGGCAGTGAGATAACACCCAGAGACCTACACCTTATGGTAAATTAGAAAGTATGGGGAAAAAATAGTAAAGAAACTTCCACAAAATGGCTACTGGAGCCTTACCCCATAGAAGCTTACAGGAATCTGTTGATAGATGTCCATGCATTTCAGACAGGCTTTATGAGACCAGTTAAATGTTTCACTAATATTCCTGTGTTAAATGATTTAATTATTTCACTTCTGCTCGTGTTAAATTGAAGAGTCTAACAAAAATGAAGCAAACCAATAAAAAAGATAAGGCTTGATTCTTACTGGTTATTTCCCTTTCCCAATGGAGCTATGGTTTCAAAGAGAAAACAGGGGAATAAAGCCTGTGGCTGTGACAGGGTTAATAGTAAAGGCTGCTTTCTTTTTTTTTTTTTTTTGTTTGAAATGGCTCCATGGTTCGAGAATGACTCTTTGCTTCCCCTCTTAATCTGTATTTTACGAGTGAGAAGCTTTGCATTATGCAAATCGTTAGATAGGAACAGGTGACATTTCAGCAAAGAACATGATCAGCGGCCCGGGCCTGGATTGGGCTGCTGATTTATACATTAGTATTTGTCACAAGGATCGCAAGTACTTCAGACTACACTCTGCAATTTGCTTTTCTATTTTTTCCTCCCCACAATCCTTAAGGTGGAAACTTCATCAAAGTATTTAAAACACACAGGTTGGGCCAAAGGGAGCTGAATTTGTTTTGGAATGAGGGCTGAAACAGCACAGCCTTGTTTTGGTGGCTGTTTGCTGGTGTTAATTGTCACTCTGTGGTTTAGGCTTGCTGGAGCTCCTGCACATCTGCACAGCTCCAGATCCAGATGCTCTGCAGCACTGAACACCCCCTGGTACTCCACTGGCCTTACTGCAAAATTGGAGCCATCATCTGAAGTACAACCTGGACTTTTATTTAAACTTTATGAACAACATAAACAACAGACATCTTCAAAACGAAAAATGTGTCAGAATGCAACTATTTATTGTTTATTTTTATTTTTTTCCCTTCTGGACCTTCTCTAATGGCAGGCAGGCTCAATAGAGATTGATTTGTATGCCATGACCTATGTTTTGGACTGTAAATTATTTCTGGAAAAAAACCTACTGGAAAAAAAGAAGGGGATTTACTGCCATTGAATTTAACATCAGGAACAGTTGTTTTTCTTCCTTTCATCTTCTAGCTCTCTGAAGCAATTTGGTTTTTGCTTTTACAGTGGCTTTGCTCCTCCCCTGCTAAAACTTTAAACTGTGACAGTAGCTTGAATCAGGGAACAGGAGAGGTTATGAAGGGCCAGAATGTCATTCACCAACAAGTTAAAAATCAGTCTGCCTGTGCTCCTCAGCATGGGCAGGAGAGGAGTGTTTGGTGTGAAGGACCTGGTGGCTGTGTGCTGTGAGCATCACAGCGACATGGCAAACACTGTACTTGCCAAAGGCAACGTGGCAAGAGATTTGCCCAAATGCAGATTGCTCACACGATTTCACAGGAGCCTTTAGCGCAAATAGAATCTGTTGGTATTCTTTTAAGCTCCCTTGCAGTCCAAAGGCACTGCCTCAGGGCTGTAGCTGCTCTGTGGCACAGCCCTCACTCTGAGGACATGGGCTCATGGAAATGTCACCAAAACATTTACAGCAAACCAGGGCAGACAGGGAAGGCAGAGGCATCGCTTTCCTCATTTGGTGATTCTCGTGGTGTTTGTTTCTCCCTGTGGCTGCCTGTGTCCGTGGCAGGCAGGGCCCCTCCTTGACTGAGCACCCCTTATTGTGACTTTTTTTGTTCTCAGCGTTCAGCAGAGGCTCTGTGAATGGCTCCTCTAAGGTTGATAAACAAATGACTGGGCTGTGGGACCATCTGCTCCACTCTACGTACCAAGGCTTCACTGTCTTGTGTCCCTGAGCTGGGCAGGAGCCAGGCCACAGAGCTGCTGTCACTTCTCATCGTTCCAAATCTAAGATAAAACTTGGGCAACAGCAACCTCCTAGTTTCCTTAAGGCTTTTCCTGAGGGCTGTGCTACTTCAGAAGCTGCTACATATTCTTCCCCTCCTCTTTCTTAGTCTGGTCTTTTGGCTCTTTCTTTGATGAATGCAAATACAAAACCAATTATTCTCCTCAATGCTGTAGGTGCTGGATATCTCACATCTGTTACAAAGGGAGCATGCTAGGTAACGTGAACAATTTTGGTTTATATCTTCCCATACACTTGTGACATTAATGATTTTTTGGGGTTTAAACTTGAATGAGAAGCTACCTTCATATTTTCTAATTCCTTCTGCTTTTGTGTCTATGGATTGCAAAATGACATACAAATAACTCATTCCAGATGGTCCTCTTTTCTCTAAGTCTGTCAGGTATGTTGACAAGTCGCTGTCCTTGAAAGCTGTGTTTCCCTGACCTCTGGATACATTTCTGCTTACAAATGCCTCATTTTAAGACAAGTGTAGACAAACAGCCTCTGTTGGCTATAGCACCCACTACGTGGTTCATACCTAGCTGCAGTCATGCCCACAAATCCCTCAATGGAATCATATTTTACCTTGAGTTCCTTGGTTTCTAGCTGGTATAATGGCTTAAGTTCCTTCTTAATGTGCTTCCTTATCTCCTTTAGGTAACTTTAGCAAAGATAAGAATATTCTTTGGGAATGGCACCAGCCCATAATTCATTCATGTCAGAAATCATTACCATTTCTTAATGTCATCCCAATTAAGCTTTAGTTCAATCCAGATGTTCTCAGCTGTGGTCATGGCAATGCCTTTGACCCGAGCCTGTGCTATGGGTGAATCTCCCAGTGCTGTGGCCAGCTGCTGGTGCTGGGAGCACGAGGAGCTGCACTGGCCATCCCAAATGTTCTCCAGGCACCTGGCACTGCTGTCTGGAAGGATGGGCAGCACAACCATGAGGGACCACTCTGGTGGGGTTTGCTGTGGGATCTGGTTCAGAATTTTGTGAGCTTCTACCCCATTACCACACACCAAAGCTATAAAATGACTTACTGGGGGAATTAACACAGCGAGCAGTCCACACATAGATCAAATCAATCCCATAACACTGGCACAAATCATACTGTGGTCATATTTAATGACATCTACGATGAATGACTGTGACTGCTTTTATAGCAATGCATTATCTCAGATACATCTTTGATTGTCATGTGAAAAACTCACTGAGTTTCCACAGGCTTCACATTCAACTCTATTTTGAGAACGGGATATCTTGCTCCTATTTCACTGACTGCTGCTTCATTATTTGTGTATCATCTCTCTATTCATATTTTCTGTTACTGTAACACAAACCTTTCAAAGCTCTTAGAGCATTTCTCAAAGGCTGCTTAATTTGTCTCCATGCCAATGAGATAATTATGATTATCCTCATTTTACATGATGGGAAGCTGAAGAAGAGATATGACAAAATGCTTTGTCTGGAAGAAGGATGCTCGTGTGTGTGCAAAGTTATCACTCACAGTTTTGTATTTCCTCTTGCATTTATACTCCAGCCCATTTGCACACCCAAGAGTTTGCTGAGGCCAGAAGGTGTGTGCATGTGTGTGTGTGTCTGGGTGGAATCCTAAAGCAGGTGTGAGCAGCAGGTGTCCACATTTCTTCACAGAAAAAGCAGCATTATGATCCACATTTGTAATTTCATTTTTAATAAGACCCTACCACAAAAATCTCTGTATATAGAGGCAATGCTGGTTTTATTGGTGTGTAAACACAGCTGTTTCTCTGATGGGATTAAAATGGAGAGAATAAATGAAACATTATTAGACTTGAGGCACTGAGATGTCTTACCCAACAGAACCAGAACTTCACCCCAGTTCTCAAGCATCTTTCTGTAACCACAGTGGGGAATCCTCTTTGGTTTCTCGTGAAGAGGGACTGGCAGTTAAAGCATTTATGATATTTGTGGTGTTTTTAAGTAACAGATAAACTACCTACTTTTGATCTATTTGTGTTCTTTCAGATGAATAAAAGTAGGGTCAAATTAAGCAAGAACTTTTTCACTGGTGTAAATTGAACTCAAGAAGATGTCCCCAGTACTGGATTGTTTTAAAGAGCTTTTTTAATTCACTCCCTAATTGCATAAGGAAAGATGGATTTTAGGTACATTAAGATGTGCACAGTGAGGTACAGTGACCCATTTGATATTTTTTGTCTTGATAGGGCCTCCTACACTGCCATATACTCATAATTCAGGTGGCACATGTCTGTGAGGACAAGCACCTTTTCATAGCCCTGCCTTTGGTCAGCACTTCTGACTGTGCTGGAGACAAGAGTCATCTCTCCCCTGCTGTTTAGGAGCACAGGGGAGCTGTTTTTACACAGATGAATACATGAAAATTGTTTCTGACTGTTACCTATAGGATGCTGCTAATACAAGGCAGAATGAGCAGTTGTCATTTGTCAATACTGATCTGGAGGAATGGTGGAAGCCACTGTCAGTCTGTTTGGCGTTGTACTTTCTGTGCAAAGGAATAATGTCGACGTAATTAAAATCATCAATTTCTATCTCAAAAACTTGGATTTCTTGTTGTCTTAAAGCAAAACATCAGATATAGCTTATTTTTCTATTCAGAAAACCGATGAAGTGTAAAAAATAGGCAGTAAATTTGGTCCAAATACCAAATTTGTGACAGAGTTTAAAATAAGGAGAAAATAGGAGATGACTAATGACAAGGACCTGTTAGTCTCCTTGAATTCACCCAGTGATGACAGAGCTCAGCACTCCTAACTGAGGCTGTGAACTTCATGTGGCTGTTGTGCTAATGTTGGTTTTCCATTTGCCTGTCTATTAATACAGATGTATTGTAAAGTCAATCATTGCTTCTGCATGCTTTATTTATCTAGATTTGGGTTGTATCATATTTCTTTCAACCTTGCCATTCCTGAGTTGTCCATAAAAGTTTTGGTTCACTATGTATTCACTACCATGATGTGTACTGAGTTGGTTGGACTTATATTTTGAAATAAAGTGTTGTCTAATATATGAATCATAACTACATATAAATAATTAATAATTACAAATGCAAGAAATTATATATATGGCCAGGTCATCACAGGGAGTTGTTATTGTCTCTTTTCTTCCCTGCAGAAATATGTATTAACCAACTGCTTCCTCAATATGTTGAAAAGGCACCCAAAAATATGTTTTTCCAAGCAGTTGAGCTATTTCATCATAATAGAAGTGGAGGAAGGACAAAAAATAGTCACTGTCCTGTGGCTGTGGTGTGTGTGCTGATTTACCAGGTGTGCCAAGTGCTCCTGATATGGACTGAAGAGAATAACCACAGAGGATCAGATGCTGAGGACCCTTCTGCAGGAATGGAAGATTTGCAGAGGCCTCGTGGGATCTCCACACGCAGGGAGCAATGTGGGTAGGGGCGTGGGCACTCCACACAGAAATCCTGTCAGAGTGGGGCTTTCAGAAACAACTGGAACTAAATCAAATTCAGTGAGACTTTGATGCTTTTGGGCCCAGTCATGATCCAGAGGAACAGTAAATCACACAGATTACAGAAAAACAAAACAGAATTGATTTGGAATCAGAAAGTGAAAATTGTCCCCAACGCCTTCAGCCCTTTATTATTAATCTCACAAATATGGCAAACTGATCTCCTAAAAAACCTGTCCCTCAGAAGATTTCTTTGCTAGTCAAAAATACACAGATAACTTGGCTTTAATGTATTTATATACCATTTGCAACTCTGGATACTGATCCTAATCCTCAGATAACAATTTATCTGTGATAACCCTTTCCTTCAACCACAGCAGAACAGGTAACCCTGCAAAGAAAATGTTGTGCTTGGACCTTCAGCTGAGCAAGTGGGCTGGGTCCCAGGGGCCTCAAACTGCAGAATGAAAATATACAAAAATATCCTGTCCTCCCATTTTCAAGCAATCCCAGCATCCACAGTGGTGATGGATAGCAGAGTTCAGGTGCCATTCCCTCCATAACTTTGATGCAATCTGCTGCTGGAATGAAAACCAGCAAGACTTTTGTTGCCCCAAAGACATGTGACCCCCAACCCCCTTCAGATATTTGAAAATTAAGCAGGACAATGTTTATTACCAAAGTCTCAGCTTCCCAGTGGTGTTCCCCCCGCTGTTCAAATTTCCCTATAATACACGTTACTGGCCCTATGTGATAACATTTCTAGGGGACCTTTTATGGCGAAGGACTTGCAAGCCATGGACACGCAACACTTTTTTCTGCAGGCTGGAGAAGAGGCGGGAGAAACCCTGCAAGGAAAACAGGACTGTGAGGCAGGTGGGAAGCCTGGAGCCAAGAAAAGTGCGGGAACTTTGCCAACCAACCTCTAAAATTTGGGTAGATTAGGTAGGGCTTGGTTTTTAAGGTTTTGCCCAAACAGACCTTAGAACAATGGAAAACTGAGGGGCGATTTGAATGTAAGGATTTAAACCTGTGGTTCTAGGACCTAGACTGACAAATCATAGAATTATAAATTAATTATAAATTGATTATTGCCACAGAAAGTCAGGAGTTACAATGGCAAAATGGCTTTTTTTGCCTTTGCAGTGGTTGCTGGAGATGCATTCTGTAGGAGAAGTTCTTGTAAGTCGTGAATTGTTATACAGATTCCACCTTAAATGGATTTTATCAGACTGTGCACCGGTAAGCCCATGCTAATATTGGCTCCAATAAAGAACAAATCAGTGCCCAACTCGACTCGTCTTATCGCACAGTCAAAACTGATGGCTGAAGAAGTCATAAAGATCCCATTTAATCTCTCGCCTATCTATCACTGTGAATGTCTTTATCCTCTTTGTGCAGTGGTAATATCTGCTCATTATGAAAGCAAAATAGATCTGGCATGAATAAAAGCGGAATGAAGTGCTCACTTTGATTTTGACAGCATGATCAGTGGAAGCAGTAATCTGTGAGAATCAAAAGGGCTAAATTATTCCATAACAGTAATTTGAGGGAACAGCTCAGAGCATACACATCTGCTTTCATATATTGTGACGTGCACTGATAAAACATCCTTCCCAATTTACTCTCTCTGTGCTTGACTAATCTGCAACAGCTCTCACAATGTCTAATCATGCCATCAAAGAGGAGAAGAAGTTCAATTGAGACTCAAATGAAAGAAGATTGGAAAACTATCCTCAATTGAAATTACATTTGTAAATGAGCCATAGTTTTTCTGTTCAGAGTGCGTTGTGGTAAATCTGCCTGAAGAAGTAGTTATGCTGAAGAACAGCAACATGTATCTAGATTGTATTTATTCCATTACTGCTCAAGTAAAATTATGGGAGCTTGGAAGCCCTGGGGCATCTTTTCAAAACTGATATGCCAAATTCATAGTCAGATTCCTGTGGTATAATTATAGCATCTCTGGCTAGCTGAAAGATTCCCAACACATATAAATTACACAGTGAGGTTACAGTTATATTGTAAAAGCTTTTTGCTTTTAAATATTCCTGTTATGGGAGATTTCTTCCTCTATTTGCAGGCTGGGCCATGGCCATACTTTTTTATTTTCTTCTTTGCTCTTGGAATTTTTGTACCTAATTAACCAGGCCTATAATATAATACTTGAATCACCAAAACTAAGGTCACTTTGAAGGTGATTCAAGGATGTACCCAGCTGGTCTCACAGACAAAACTATAACCTGAAGCACGTATAGACTGGCGTGAAATATGTGCCACACAGATCAGAAGTGAAACAGTCACGTTAAAGCTCCTCTACTCAATATTCAGACTGTGATTGTTGACATACTTTTTAACACATGGTTAAAAACCTCTTCTTCCTAAAACTTGCAGGCCTCATTTCTGATCTTTGCTAATTCAAGTCTGTCCTCTGGCACTCCAGCCTCTGAAGCCACACTGTCACCTCTGCAGAGACCTCACTTTGAGAAGTGTTATCCTTCCCTCCGAGCATCTGCTCCCAGAGCCGTGTGATTTGCCAGCTGAGGTATTGTATCTCTCTGTCATTTTGGTTGCACTCACAAGCTATTGAACTCCTTAAAGCTGCCAGCACTGGGTAAACCCCTGCAGGAAAGATCAGCGACGAGCCTCTCCCATATGCCTGTTTTCCTGGTATAGCCAAAAAAATTCCTGAGTGCCTCCTTTGTAGAGCTGTCATCGTGTTCAGTGGTGCAGCTCCTGTGTTATGTATTTCTGTGATGAGGATGCACCTATGGATCTGAAAAGGCACAGGTAAGGAAATGGTTCTGCTGTCAGCTGCTGACACTGCTTGCTGTTCTGTTACATGCTTGGAAAAATTTGAAAATATGAGCCAAGAGCATGTAGTCACCCCAGGAAACTAAGCTGGGATACCACTCTGCAGATATTTAGGTCTTATTTGCCTAAGGAAAATATGAGTGAGCAGCTGCTCATGCTCTTGACATTGATGCTAGAGTAATATTAACTTCAATATTCAGTCCTGGTTTTGGTAATCTTTTTTTACTCGTTTTTAGCTCATTTTCCGCAAACACACGAGTTCTCACTTTACCATAACAACCTTACCTGGTCAGGATTTTTTCAACCTGCCCAACAGAAACTTAAGTCTCTGCAAAACTGAAGTAGGGGTAGTGAGAAATTTTTGAGATTACTAAGATCTTCTTTTCTCTTGGGAAAAAAATCAAATTAAAAAGGTTTTATTTTGCAATATTTGTAATTATAGAAAATATAATTTTATAATATAAATGCATATATTAAATTTGCATAATTTAATTAGACTTTGAGCTGAACTGAAAAATTTTCTTTGGGCTTGTCTTTGTAAAGGAGATATACTAATGATCTCTGGAGATTATATTTCAGCTCTTTCTTGTTCCTATTATGACCATTAACTTTACTTCATGTCCCATAATAAAAGGTAATATCTTTTCACCTTAAACCCCTGGGATGCATCATAGTCCTGTGGCCACAGGCAAATGTTAGGGAATGTGGCTGAGTGAAAGCATATGTGAGACATCCAAAGAACTTTTCCAATGACTTGGAAACTCCAGTCACTTGTTGCTTCTCATGTGTTTGCTACATGTCCTATTACGCTTACAATATTTGTACATGGATGTCAATGTTTTATTGGCCAAATTATTTAGCAAAATTTTCATGCTGGCTAAGTAAAACAGCCTGCAATTTTTTGGTGCAAGAAAGACATCAGTTAAAATTGATTTTCAAGCACGCACATTTTACTAGTTATGTTGGGAATATGCACTCATTAAATCAGTGAACAGATAAAATTTCCAGTGACAAAGAAACCCCACATAACTCACACCATCTGTCCAATCACTACTTAGCAATAAGGTTTGATGAATAAAGAAATAAAGTTTACTCTAGAATTTTGCATAAACTATGGAATTCTTCCATTTTTCAAGTAATAGAAACAAGTGGCTGACTGCTACTTTACTTTTGAATATTCTGGTTTTAGTAATTATATTAGAGATTTTTTGGCGGGATGAATTTTTGACTGTGTGAAATATACAACATGACATGAATAACATTAAAAGTATTTTGATTCATTGAAATCTTCATTTTATAAAGTCAAGGAAATGATATTAATATGAAAATATTTCTACCTTCATCTCCAGTCAAAGGCTGTTTTTAAGGTTCTATTGTCAAGGCAGCTGTGTAAATGCACTGTTTCAGGGTATCGTTGTTCATGCAGCAGCCAATACTCTCAGTAGAGCTGAGGAAATTTGCCTTAGAGGTCAGTATGTTTTGTGACAAAATTTATGCATAATTAATCTTGATTCCTCAAGCACTTCTGCCCACACCCAATTTTGCCTATATGATTAGCCACATTAGGTTCAATAGAAGTAATTACACCCTAATTTAGGTTTGTGCCTAAGCATTTGCAGGATCAGAACCTAAAACATCAAGATCTGTGAGGAAATGTCATATCTTTTTGCTTGCTTCTGTTCCAGTCCTAAAACACATTTTGAGATGCTAAAAAAAGAAATTATAACAAGGGGTGATTTTAATCTGTATACACAAATTCTGCAAGTTGTCAACACCTCTGTTTCTGGACTGGCTCACTACGTAATTTTCTATTGCCTATTTACATCCAAGCCATTCCAAAACAACATATATATCAAGAATTAGCTTCGCACCTTGTTTTTCTCTGTCAAAGAACCACAAAGAGACTGTGGGGACAAATGAGCCTCTTATGGTGATTTACAGTACAGTGATGCATAGCAGACAACTGACTGCAGACTGCCTTAGCTACAGGACTTGTGTTCATTCCTAATTTTCCCTGTGGAGGGTCAGATTCAGGGATGAAGCAGTGGACTAAACACGTTTATGGCTATTGGCTTGGGAAAGAAGGAAAGAAAACCAAACGTATGCTGATAAAACCCTTCTGTCACTGCTTCTGTCAAGGTTACCATTCAACTTCAAAATTTTAGACCCTCAGTCTCAGGCTCCTTTGCTGGCTGAGGATGGCTGTTGATCTCACTGCTAAAAATTGCCTTTTTCTGTTCATTTGGCTATCACCCTTCCACAACAGCCTCCTGAAGTGGTTTCAACATTTCTGTGGCAGCGGCTCGGGAGCATAGGCTTTTTAAAAATCACCGTAATGCTGTTGTGCTCTTTTCCTGCCTTGCACATCGCCGCACACATTAAGACAAAAGGTGACTCTGATGAACACTGCATTGTGTTTATTTGCATTACAGGATCCAGCCACTGACTGCCTCGGTGCTGTGCACAACTGCAGGCAGAGGGCAGACTGGGGCAATAAATGGCAGCAGGGGCACAAAGTATGAAGAAACCTACGTGTTTGTGTACTGTAGTTTTCTGAAATGCCTCCTACTGTTTCTGAAAATTTGCTTGTGACACACTGTGACTGAGGTCCTTCTAATTTGCCCTTTCTCATATAGCTGTAATTGCACATTTTTGTGTTAGCACACAGAACATAATGATTACTTGAAAAGATAGAGATATGGACAAGTCACAGTGGCAATGGACACGGGTCAGAAGATATTTTGCACCAAAACTAATTGTAGTTTTCCTTCAGCAAACCTGAGAAGCACAAGATTGCCAATGCCAACACTGTTTCTCCAGTTTTTAGGGGAAAAAAATCCCCAAACATAACGATATTTCACATTTTTGTGTGAGCTGCATCTGAGTTTGGGCCATTTCTACATCCTATAATGCAACTGTTCTCCAGCCACTGGGGGTCTGCAGGCTGAGGGTGGAAGTCCACGGAACCACAGGAAAGCAGTGAGAATTCTCAGAAGTTTGTTTCAGGTATTTTCACAGGGTGGTTTTGGCCCTGGGTTTTTGGCACACTGACTGTCTAGGACACGTCAGTAGTGATGTCTGAGCACCCTGACATGTCTGAATAGAGCCTTTGGTCCAAGTCCTAGAGCTTTTCTAAGAGTGATTTCATCCATCCATGACACAGAGCTAAAGGATGCTGTGCTGTGGATCTGTTGGTTTAATGTCATATACCGCCATAAATGTTAGTTTAGTGGTTAGACCTGAAGCAGGCCATGGGAGATTTGGGTCCTGGCCATCCCTTGGCCCAAAAGAAATCAGACCAATGTCTTTATCTCTGGGCTGTGCTGAGAAAAGAGAGAGGAGGAGGCTGTGCCTGAACCTGGCAATTCACAGGCAGAGGGAGAGCAGAGGGAAAGAGAGGACATAACTCTGCAGGCAACACAGGAAAAACCTTCATCCTCCAGGTACGAATGGAACCCTGGGCTCCAGCTCATTCCCAGGGCTTTTCCTAGGGATTTGCTTCGGCCGCCCTGGGCGAGACCCCAGCGCCAAGGCCCAGGCAGGCTGCACTGCTCTCGGTGTGCTGGGAGAGCCTCTGGTGGAGAGCCCAGATGTGGTAATCCCAGAGAGGGATTTTCTGCCCAGGCAGCTGTGCTCCGGCACAGGCATCTCTGCTCACACCGCTCCAAGTGCTCTTCTGCAGGAACAGCCCATCCCAGTCACAGCCAGGACAGAGGAAACTCTGCTCTGTAGGGTGGGGATCATGGGTTTGCCAGAGTTCTGCCAGCAGAATGCAGTAAGGTCTCAAAAGTCAGCCTTGACCCATGCTTAGGTCTGAAACCAGCGTGAATTCTAACCTGTTTCCTACCCTTTTCACACTTCTAAATGCCACAGTGCAGGAGAATTCGTGTTTGCCGTGGCATTTGTGCAGTACTGTGCTTCACTTTATAAACATATTTTATGTAAATCAAGTGTTAATTACCCCTGCTCTGTATTTTGTGTTGAATATCATTTTTTTAATTACAGGCTCCATCCCAGGTTAAGCCTGCATGCCTGTTGTTGAGCCAATTATCATAAATTCCCCTGTAACAATTAACAATATTGGTACAGAGCTGCATGTATTTTAAATGTTATAATTATGCTCAGCTCTTTTGTTAATTGGCCTATCTGACTCTTTACTTTTTATGCTGCTCATCTGCTCATTACCGCAGCCATTTAATTCAATTAGCACCTTAATTAGAAGAACAGCCATGTCCAATGTCGTAGGACTTGTCAGAGTACGCGGCTTGATTAGCAAAGACAAACACACCATGCAAATCAGGCTGTAACATTTGGGGGCGGCAGGAATGGAAGGCAGCCAGCTGGTGAAGTGGAAAAGGAGCGTGTCTTCATCCCCCAAAGCTTTGCCAGGAGAGAGAAAATAAAGAAGGCATCAGACTGAGGAAGGAATAAAATAATTTACGATTCCATGAGTTAAGGCATCACTTAACATGAATGGTGTGTAACTCCTGAGGACGGTGTCACTACTAAATTATCTCCTACCCCCAGTGCTCTTAAAAAAAAGACAGAAAGTGAGAGAGATGTGTAAAAATAACACAGTAATCTCCTACCATATCATATGCCCTTCTCAGAGGGGGAAGTCAAACCCCAAAGTCTAGATTCAGAGGGAGAGAGAGGAAGAAAAAGAAACACCCTGATCCTGGGTGTGAATCCACATGGCTCCACTCATCAGTGCCAGGGGAGAAGTGGGCCCAGGGTATTTTAAAATCACCCATTTGACCTAGACCCCCTCATTTAAGATAGCAGCATTGTTGAGGAGAGACATGAGAAGCTGTAGAATTGCATTTAAAAAAAAAAAAAAAGCTGCATTTTCCAGGAGCAGTTTAAGTCTCAGTTTTGTTTTGTGCCAGTCTATTTAAATCTTTATTCCCTGCCTATTAATTCTCCTAATTAGAATTAAATGAAGCATGCTAAATTGCTAGATTAACCAATAATTAAGCAGGCAAAGCACTAACGTTTAATACACACAGGCAGCTCTTTCTCTTCTGTGATAGCACCATGTCATGCCTGCTCATTTTATTTGAAAGGAATTAAGAGGCTTGTCTTCCGTGATCAACACCCCCTCCCATATTAACTTACATAAAATAAAGACTTCCCCCAAAGGGGATCAGTTTCCAGCTAGATATCAAGGAACTCTTGCTTTTATTTTTTAATTCCTTATCTGCGAACCCTTGTGAAACCTATTTGAATCAGTTGGCTCAGGAAATCCAACAGCTGTACATATATTTAGCAGATAGTAGATTTTAATTAAAATGATATATAGTTTGTGTGGTGCTCCTTTTATTCTGTGTTATTTCTTTATTTCTGCTCATGTAATGAAATCCTACGCTTATTTCCAGAGGATGGCAGTCCCTCTCCATCCCTCTCACCTCCCTGTGTCATGTCCCACTCTTTCAATATTCATTTTACATATTTACACATTATTTTGTCTTTCTGGCATGCACCTGCCCGTGGGATCACTCAATTCCACACAAGTGCAAGTGAGGGGCTGTGCAGACTCATCTTGGGCAGTCTTGGTGGTTTTGAAGGTTATTCCTTGGGTGTGTAAGTACTGGCAGAGCTGGGTCTGGGCAGGACCAGCACGTTCAGGAGGGGTTTGTGCCTCTTAGGAAGATTCTTGTAGTGCCTTGAGCATGAAGCTCGTTCATGTACAGAGGGCAGCAAAGCCTCGTGACAGGGATTGCAAAAAGCTGCTCAGTCCCGTGGCAACTGAACACATATGTTCTTGTCTTTTATTCCTTGAGGTTAAACGCTTAGCCAAAATTTGGAATATTTCTGGTTGTTCCCTTCAGGAGCGGAAAAAAAATTTGATGGACTGAGATGTTTCTTTTGGGATATCTACCCAGTATTTTTCAGACAGGTCCAAATTTATTTTGCCTACGGCTTGAGCAATCTGTTTTTGAAGACGAAGCTCTGTGGCTGTATTCAGGAGCCACGGCTTCTGTTTTGAAACCACTTTGCAGCTGTTTGGCTGCATGACAGGGGGGTAGCACTGCCTTTAATGAAATCCCGTAACAAAAAAGTCTGGCCCACAAGTCCTGTTTCCCAAAAAAGAGGCTGTGTGTCTGCTCACAGTCCCATCTCTCTTGTTGCCAGCTCTTTGCCCCAGAAGAGATCTCTCCAAATGGATGTTTAAACAATATAACTGAAATGATGCAATGTCTCCCTGCAGCTGAAAGGGGACAATCTCTGTCTCGTTTCTTCCCTCTCCAGGTGATCCCATGCCTTTTGGCACTTGCATGTGCATTTTCTGAGATAATTTTCCTTGCCAGTCTGGAGGAAAAGCAATGCAAAAAAATAGATTTTTTCCACTGGCTTAACAATTTGGATCTGCACACCATAATGCCAAATGACTGTGGAGGCATCACGAGGGCCAGAGCAGGGTCTGCAACTGGCCAAAACTGGCAGTGATGGCACTGCCTCTTTTTATGGCAGCAAACCAGTAGCTCAGTCCAGATATCACCAAGTTGCAGTTTGTGCATTTAGACACATAGGTATATCCTGGAGTAATGATAATGAAAGAGAATAGATTTGATTTGATTTCTCCTCAAGTGAGCAGTCCCGCTGGGTGCAGGGAAAACTATGCGTCAGTGCTGAAGACATCAAAGTTGCCTTGTTTCAGGGTTTTTCAGAAACTCAACCCAGACTGTGGCGGGTCGGCCCC
>VZRL01006384.1:0-77793 GCA_013397895.1 Origma solitaria
GCAAAACTACCACAGCCCTTTATGCTAAAGCTTTCCCATTGTTACCCTTTTCCATCCCCAGCTTCCATGCAGATTTTTGATTGATTCTAGCTTTAGATTGACTGATTATAGGTTTTAGTACTATTTCACCTCTGTGTGCTTTAACCATCTAGTAAGTAGTAGAGTGAACCTTGCCAATGAACTTTGCCGTGCTTTCACTTCAATATTAAACCTGCTTTGGCCTAACCTTTGCCAGTGATTCTTTAAGCAACCTAAGACACTCATTCACAAACAATAGCTTGAAACCCAGGGAAGTAAAACTTAGGCAAAACTCACAGAACAAATGCCAGCACACACCATCAGCCTTAGAAGTGCTTCAGGAGCAGAAAATAGGATTAGACAAGTCTGAGAGTAACCAGGTTCTGCACACTTACATGGCTAGAAATAAAAACACAGCTTAAGAAAACATAAGAACTCTGATCTGACTGCAGGACCTGAAGTGTGCTGCCACCTGGCAGTGCCAAGTCCAGCAGAGAAAACACAACTAGATGGAGCCAGGACTCACTCTGTCAGCTCTCAGGAAACTTTTCTGATTGCCTACACAGTGTTGCTTTTTTATTTGCATAACTGAAATGCAGAAATCTGGGTTAAGTTTCAGCACCTCTACGGCTGATCTTCACAGGTATTTTACTTCTGTTGAAGAATTAAAATTATCATGTCGAATTTGGGAACAACACAAAGTAGTAAGGAGGTCACACTAAAAAAACACAAGAAAGCTTATTCCTTGTGAATCAAAATCTATTCCAGTGCCAACTTTGAAAATAAATTAGCCACAGTTCACACCAAGGAAAGAAAGGTCATTTCACCTTACCTTCATCAGAAGGGCTTTTTCGTTCTCAGCAACACTTGTCCAGAGTCGAGTAACCTGATGGATCTCTGAATTGAGAAACTGGTTCTGGGTTTTGTATGCATCAATATCATCCTGCCATGAAGCAAAACAGTCATACAAGGAGAGTTCTTGAGAGGCTTGAAATCCCTCCCATTTCAGGGACATCATATTAGGTTAAGGACAATAAAATATCTCCAAAATTCTGTGGTCTGGGGACCAGACAGGACTCCCCAGTACAAATACTGCCAACAAAGGAACTCAGAGCACAATATTGTCATACATCAACAAGACACTTGAAAATGCTCAATGTATATATATACTTTAAAAACACAGAGAGATCCAGGTCATATAGCCAGAGATGCACTTAAATAAGATAAAGAATATATGTGTTTTGTTTCAATTTTGTTTGGTTGATTGATTTAATTTTGGTTGTTTGGTTTTGTTTTTTCTAATGAAACAAATCTCAGCCCCATAGCTGGCAGCAAAAACAAATGCTCTCTACAGAAAGTGGCTCTTTTGGCAGTTCTCCACCTCACACTAACCCATCCTTACAGCTGTGCACATAGAGACATAAAATAGGCTGCATCTGGAAGAACCAGAATGTATTGGGAAACTGCAAGACAGAAACATAGAGCAACCAAGTTAGTGAAGGCAGCAAGTCAGGCTGCAGCTGGGGAGGAAGGGAGGGAGGGAGGGAGTGAGGAAGGAAGGAATGGTGCGGAAGGAAGGAAGGAATGGTGCAGGAGGAAGGGAGGAAGGGAGGAAGGGAGGAAGGGAGGAATGGTGCGGAAGGAAGGAAGGAAGGAATGGTGCGGAAGGAAGGAAGGAAGGAAGGAAGGAAAAAGAGTTGCCCCAAAAAGAAAAATGGATGTATAAAACTCCATTGAAAACATGAAAACTTGAAAGTCATCATGAAACTTGAACCNGGGAGGGGGGGGGAAGGAAGGAATGGTGCGGAAGGAAGGGACGAAGGAAGGAATGGTGTGGAAGGAAGGATGGAAGGAAAGAAGGAAAGGAGGAAAGGAGGAAAGGAGGAAAGCAGGAAAGCAGGAAAGAGAGTGGCAGGCACTTAATGATGGGAAGTCAAACCAAACAGGCTCTGAGCTTAAAGCGAAAGTGACCCAAATGCTTTTCAGCACCCTACTGGCATCAGGTGAGCCCCCTTCAGCCTGCCTCTCATTCGGAGACAGATGGAGCAACCAGCAGAAGTATATTTTGTGCTTACCACAAAGAACACCCTCCCACTGAACCTGAGGGCATAAAAATGGGAGCCCCCAAAAGACCTGTGCCATCTCACGCACCTTCAGATGCTCAATCTCCTCCTGCTGCTTATACAATGTCTCTACAGTGATAGTGTTGGCTTCTTGCAGGGGGTCAGAGAGTTCTCGGGCCATCTGCTCCGTCAAGGCCATGATGACTTCCTGTTTGGCATGGTTCTTCTCCATCAAAAGCTGCACGTGTTCCTCGAGCTCCTGAATGTGGCTGTCTCTCAAAGTCAGTATCTGCTCCAGTTCCTTTTTTTCTTGTTCAAGAGCTTCCAGTCGACTAGTCAGATCTGCAATTTGTCTCACTTTGTGGCGCACCAGCTCCAACCTGTCCTTATCTTCCGCTGCAGTGAGATACATGCTAGATACTCGCTTCTCCTGCTGGGCTGCCTCCAGAGCTTTGTGGAGAAGTTTCACTAGTTCCTGGAAAGGGAACGAAAAGCCATCACATCACTGTTTTATCCAGGGCAATGGAAATATGGACAGCAATAGACCCAACAGAGAAATACCTTGAAATTTACTCCTTTTGGAAAGAAAACAATGCAGAAATCTTCAAACCATAGTGACACCACAGTGAAATGTTCTGCTCTTAGAGCTGGGCCTGAAAGGTCTCTGCAGCAGGTCACAGATGACTTCATGTGGATTGCTAGCAGAAAAACTGCTGCCCACGCTGTCTGAATTGTGGCTTTCCCACAATCATTCTTGCAAGGCCCAGCAGAGGACCTGGAGATCTGGTCAGCAGTGTGGTAAAATGGGAGGGAGGGAAATAACGCAGTCTACCACTACCTGTACTGCCAGAAGAAAACTGTGATATCTATTTTAACCTTCCCTCTGCTAGAGTACTTGCTCACTCTATCCTGCATGAAGGCATGGAACCTTGCTCCAGCAACGCACTGCTGATTCAGGCTCTGACTCTCAGACACTTAAGACAGCAAATTAATGGGGCAACTGACTGCCCAACATGGGACCTGACTCTCCTGCTTCTTCTGCTGGAAGAGCTACCAGCATCATTAGCAAGGAACCTGGCATTGCTCCATCCTTTGAAGAACAGTATCATTCATGAGAAACAGTCCTTGCAGTGACCCATGCCCTAACTTCTACAGCCAAATCACACCTTAGTGGTGGATCACTGTTCAAAAAGGATGACCTGCTGTTAACAGCATGACTCCATCTGGCAGTTCTTGCCATGTCATGGTACCTTTCCGGGACTGTACTTCATGAGCAATATGGATGCACAAGCACGACAACAGCAGAGCACACTTGGATTTGTTTCATCTCCCTCTTATAGCTAGCTGCACTTCCTAGCAATGGGTGAAGGTTTTCCTTTGTGCTGGGCACTCTCAGGCACACACAAGGTGGTAACACCAGGAGCTTCAAATGGTCTCCAGTTAGTGCCTGCTGAGCACTTCTCAGTGCTTCTACACACCAATGTGTAAAGGAGTCCCTGTGACCAACCTCAGTGCCCTGACCCATAGAAATAGCAGTCTCTTCATCACACTCACCTTCTGTGACTTGACTTCCTCTGTGAGTGTCAGAATCTGTTGCTGTAGGACACTCACTTTATCCACTGAGTTCTTCTCCCTGGACAATTCTTCAGGTGAGCCTGGGAGGCCACTGTTCATCCACCTGGCTTTCCTAATCCAATTCAGCCTGGGCTCCATCCTCCCATCTTCCAGGGTCCCCTCCTTAACTAAGGGGAGATAGATTTAATTTACACAGAATTGCTTTGCTACTGTGGACTCTCAAGTCTTACTATAGGAGGCTCACAGTAGTTCCCCAGAGAAGGCTGACATACAGGACAAGGAAAATTGACCTGCTGGAGTCCACAGCATTGAACCTAAACAGTAAGGATCAGACGCTGTTATGCCCAGAATAAACAAAATTATGATGGTTCATAGTACCTGTTAATCCACCTTGCACCCTGCTCATCTATCTTGCTCACAGCAAATGCAAGTTACTACCGTGGAAAGGTATGCATGCATGCAGTGGAGTTGCTACACTTAGACTGTGACTGTGCAGCTATTACACTTTCACCTCAAAAAAAATAAGCCTGGCACCATTTTTTTTTTTTGCCTCTGCAGAAGGTTCTAGAAGAACACACAGCTCAGTAACAATCACCTGCACACCCTGCCTCCACTTCCACCTCTTGCTCCTCATTCAGGTTCTCAGGATGCTCTTGGAATTCATTGAAGCTAAAGACATTCCCACTGTTCCTCCAGAGCTGCTTGGAGCCACAAATATTGTAGACAGTGTTTCTGAAACAAGAAGAGATCAAGACAGCGTAGTGAACAGAAGTCATGATCACTGCAGTCAGCCAGTGCATATCCAAACTATTCAATGCCTTACCTCCCCTTACTTCCCAACCCTCTCTCAAAACCTATCTCCTTCGTGTGCTGAGAAAATAAACTCTTCATAGCACTGGTGGATTTGAGGAGAGCAAGGTTGTAACCTTGGAAGATGCCACAAAATCAGTACCAGCATAGCAATATAAAATCAGATGATCTTTCATCCTGTGCTTAAGCCCTATACATAAACACATCAGACCAAACAGAGGGATTAAAGGTAACAGCAGACTAACCACAACCCTCCCACCCATCTCTCTTTCCATCTCCTACTCCTTCCCTCTCTCCTTCCCTTCCTCCCTCCACCCCTGTCCTTAGCTCACTGCAGAAATCCCCAGGTGCCAAGAAAAGTTGCCAAGAGAAGCTCAGTTACCTACAACACAGCCAAAACTGGGACAATGATCACATTTGAAGCAGCCAGAGGTCCTGTGCTCTGAAACATTCAATAAATAACCTTTCCACTACAAAGCCAATAAACTAAATGTAGTAAAGAGATTCAGAAACAAAACTGCAGTCAGACCCAGAACAGTTTGTTACAGCTGCTGCTATCAGATATTGCCAGAAGCACTAAGAGATGACTTCAGAGAATCACAAGAGCTACAAATGTACAAGTATTTTCTTTTAAACATATACCAGAAAGTATGCGTACAGAACTTTTCCCTTCTCCTCCTGTGTCGTCCATCATCTAAAACAAAATAAGCCCCTTGTTTTGAGGTATATGGAAGACTCAGTGTCTGCTGCTTTCCCAACTGAAGCTGCCATTTAGATAGTATTCTCCTTCTCCTTTGCTACTGTAAGGCTCCAGAGTAGAAGAGCAGACATTGCTGACCTTGGAGAACACACTGGTTCACCTTGGAGAACACACACAGATCAGCAGACCTTCAATCCCTGTAGTCTGCAGTTAGTACTCATCCTATGCAATTTTCCTACTTTTCTCTACCTCATGCTGCACTGTTTTCCCCCTGAGACTGCAGCAGCTCAGGGATCCAGACCTGCTACATTCATGAAGACCCAGTCAGACAGTGACAGAGCCCAGAGAAATGTTTACCGAACAAGGGGAGAAATACAGCTTGAAGCTGAAAAGAGACAATTGTTACTCAAGCTCACAAAAGCAAGGCACGGGAGCTGGGACCAAAGATATGTTTGTGTTATTTTTAATCAAAGTGAGCAGAACAGAATGCAAAGCCTGCAAAATAGTACAGCTAACTTTGATGTGCTCTGATCTCATGGGGGACCTTTCTCCATATAAGGATCAGATTGTAGCTGTAGCAGTGGTGGTAAAAAACTACAGGCAATTTCCCCACTAACAATATCTGGCAGGGACTTGGCTACCTACCACACCTATGGCCACTTACACATTTTTGATTACAAATAAATAAGTGAATTGGAAACACTTGAAATACTGATGGGATTCTCTTTGTGAAACTGTAACTGTTGCCTAAGACTTGTAACTTTTGACCTGTTGGGGCTACCTATTGCAACAGCAGATAGAAGCAAGCAGTGGGAATTTTAACATCCTTGAAACTCAACAAGCAGGCAGTGGGAATTTTAACATCCTTGAAACTCAGCAAGCTGTGCAGTCAGACCACATTACAGGCTCAAGCGCCCTCTCCCTGGAGTTCCTGCTTTAGAGAATGCACTACACTCATGTCCTTTGAAACCACTGGAAAGTGCTAATGGGCTTCCATCACTACCTACCAAGTATAGCTGAACCTGACCATGTGCCCTTCCACAACTGCTGTGCAGATGCAATCACACTCGACATGCAAAGCACTGCCTACACTGGAAACAGCTTAACCAAGCCCTGGTTCTGCTTACCAGGCTCTTTGCTAAGAGAGCTAGATGATGTGAAATGCATCAGAACAGGGGCATGAAAAAGACCCACTGGAAGACCTGGACTAGCCTCCAAAAAGGTGCTTCACAGTTCTTCCACCTAAGCAAGAGTCTCATTTCACACAATACATGACAGGCAAGGAGGGCACACAGCGGCAGGTCAGCATGTCAACCACACTGCAGTTCTCTTCATGCACTTACTGTATCTCTGTCCAAGGGTGCTTAAGGGAGATGTTCTGCAAAGCAGTAGATGTTTGGGGTGCAGGCAAAGATGCTGCCTTTAAACCCACTACTTCTGTTGGTGTTTTCACCAGAGGCAAAAAGTCTTCATTGTCAACTACATCTACATAAAAACAAAACAGGACACAAAAGCAGACAAGCAAGATGGAATTCCATTGGACTTTGGGTCCTTCATGTAACCTGAGAGCCACAACAGTTTACTATAGGTATACATTCCATGTTCAATGGTCAGGTGGAACAAGGACAGCAGAGCAGGCTTCCTCAGTTTTAGGTCAAATACAGAAGTTTCCATGTACAACCACAATCATCTATTCAAGGACAATCAAGTGATTTCAGCCATATATATGAGAATGACTAACCTTAAATAATCAAACTTTAACTGCCTAAAGATACAAGGAAGGAAAATTCTGCCCTTCTCTTCCCATATCCCAAACCACATTTGATAGTTTTTCTGTGAGGTAACACTCTACAAGCACAGTTTGTTACCAAATTTTTGCCTGCTGTAGCAAGATGCTACCCAGAACCTTTTAGAGCAGACACTTACTAGGGAGGGGACTATTTGTTTCAAAAAAAATGCGCATCTAGCCATGACTAAGCAGGTGGATACCCTAGTTGTGTCCTCACCTGATCCACCGACTTGTCTACTGCCACTTCTAGAAATGGACATCTTCATCCACTGCTGAAAAAAATCCTGTTTGCTCTCAATTTCACAGGCCTTGCAAGAGGTAAGTGATATATCAAATATGCAGACGTCACATGTGTGAGAAAAATCAAGATGGAATTTATGATCAAAAGATACCTGAACATCTCCAAATATATGCTGTAGATTAGGAGGCAGCTTATTCACTTTCATACATAATAAGACAGAAGTGTCAAACATTGGCCAAGCACTAATAGTTAGCACCTGCATTTAAAAACCTGGCCAAAACTTCCTCATTTCCAGGTGAGGAACACCATTCATCACCAGGGGGATAAAAGCAAAAGAAAGGCTGACGTGCAACACCTACTTGTTCTTCCAGCCAGAGGTTCATTCACAAGCTGGGAGCTGCCCACAGGAAATCTGCTCTTAGTGTTGCAAAATTCCCAACGTCTCATTTGTAGTTGCTGCAGCCAGTACATCATTGCCTGTTTGCTGATTGCCTAACATAACACAAAACAGGAAAGGGAGTGGAATAAGCTTATGAACATAAGACATATCCTGAGGAGATGACCACCACTCAGCTGCACAAGTCAGCAGAAAAAAAGGCCAGCTGTATCAAGCCTATGCTGTAATCTGTATCGCCTGGTCCCAATACTGATTTAGGAGGACAGAGTAAATACTTAGTATGGCCTTAAGTGGCAGAATCTCAGTGGACCACTGACCTAATTTTAAATGTGTTTTAGTTTATTATGGTCTGAGGCTAAGCAGAAATGTCACAATTATTTTAGACAGGAATCACCCCCAGAACTTTTTAACAATGACTTATACAGAAATAAAAGTCTAGCAAGGAATCCTCCTGGAGCAACCATTTTAGACAGGGAGAGTTCATTTCTGTTCAATAAATTACATGTGAACTGCAGGACTCCTCAATTACTTTAATTCAGCACACAGTTCAGCTTTTATTCCTACTCTGTTAAACAACAGCCATCTCACAGGAAAGGAGTCCCAGACTTGCCAAAACAATGCAAATAATTTAGGTCCAAGTGGCAGCAATTCAAGCTGGGAACACTTAAGTGAAACTCAGGCTAAGAGATACCTTAGTAGACATGTGTCTGTCCTGATTGCGAATGTTTCATTACCTTCAAAGTAAAAGCTCTGCTTGGTGTTCTGATCTCAAAAACTCCTTCTCCATTTTCAATTTTGCAGTCAAAGGTGGCACTGGAGAGATCAATAGACCCCAAAGGATTAATGTCCTGGGCAGTTCTGTAGTATAGTAATCGACATTTGTTTTCATCATAAAAGAACCAGCGAGATTTCCAGGTCTTGATTGGCCCCTTGATGCCCAGCTTATTTAAATACCCACAGAGTTTTTTTCTGGATGTGTCTGTGCTGGTTTTCAGCGGTACATATTCCAGTTCTCCAGGAGAGGGAAGCATGTCTTTCTCTCTTGCTGAGGCTCCATTGCTACTCTTGGTGTCTGGATTTGACTCCGCTAAATTGCCTGGAGCAGCAAGGGTACATGCCCCATTTTCTGGTCCTTTCTTCATCTCTTTAAGGAAATAGATTGAAACAGGAAATTCTCTAGGTAAATAAGCCAATCCCAATTATATCATCACTGTTATAGAACCTGCAGCCAATGAAGAAGAAAGGAAAAAGATCAGGTCTGGCATATAACAAAAAAACACTCCCTAGTTTTCAAACTACCCAGTCAAGGTCTCCAACTCTACTTTTGTTCATTGCTCCCTGCTCTCCTCTGCTCAGATGACCTCTATATACCTGTTTTCTCCTTTTTTCATTCCTAAATTAGTCTGGACTAGCAGCCAAGAAACAGTACCATAATCTCTTGTGTAAAAAACGAGAACAGCCTTTTGGCATACCAAATCAATAGCAATAACCAGGGCACTCGTACTTAATGTTAAGGAATGGCTGCAGAAAACACGGCAAGATAACAAGCTCTGGGGGTAGGCATATAGTCAGGTCAAGGGATTGCAGGTGTTTCCTGGTATTTGCAATGAATATTCAACTAATATTTTAAACCACAGCATCTGGAGAAAAATCCAGGCTTATGTAGCATCCTTTTGAATAATCTGTGTCAGCTGACTATTGTTGTTAAAAAGCCTGCATGCTGTGTTAATTCTTCATCCAGTAGGATGGATTCCTATGATGGACTATGCAGCAGAGAAAGTAATTCTGCAGTCCTTGCAAAAGAGACTTGGCTGCTCCAGGGACCGAAGTAACCACCTGGGTCTCAGAAGCCCAAAAGAAAAAGATAAAAATCAGGCTGGAAGGGATCTGTGTAAATCTGAAGTTCAATTTCTCTCTCAGAGACTTAAAAAGCTGTAGCCAGCTACACAGGTCCACATTCAGATAAATTTTTATCATACACAAGGATGGCAATTTTGCCATGTTTCTGAGAACTTTTTCAAGTGCTTAACCATATGACAGGTGTCATTTTTCGCTCAGAGTTGCAGATACCCACAGCTCTTGTATAAAGAAAGCTATCAGCACTCCAGAAAAGTACCTATAAATAACTTCTTGCATTTTTGAAGCTTCAGTGTCAGACACTAACACAGCTGAAGCAAATATGCAAGCAAATAAATCACTGCAGTGTTAAGTTAGTAGAAATCCAACTGCAGACACAAAACTTTTGAACACAACATCCAGCTGTATGAAAACATATCAATGGAGATAATACAATGGAGCACACTGAGATGTTGCCCAAGCTCATCTTGCTCCTCTGCTCTTAGGAACAACTTATCCTCATGACAGAAAGAATGTTTATCCATCCTAGCACTGGCTAAGCCCCATCATGTTTATTGCTGCCCCCTCCTGTTGCCGCATTAGCTTTACAGACAACTATTGATAATGTTCATTCTTTGTGCAAAGCTACTGAAATTCTTTTAGTTCACTCCCATGACACTGTGGATCCTGGTGCTGAACAATTGCCAAAAACAAGCACCCCTTTGAGAAGGTGTTGCCTCACCTAAACTTCTGAAATACCCAAAAAACTTCATTTCTAAGCTAATTTTGCCTTGCACAAAGGAAGCATCATCAGGAGGAAGAAATACTCTCAACTTTCCCAAGCAGACGCTGGGGCTTTTATGTCAGTACCAGTGTAAGTATCTTCTGTACTGTCTGAAGACTCCATCACACTTTTACCTCTTGCCACCGTGATAGTCCATTGGTCCACATCATGAACAGGATCAAGTAAACATTTTAGGTAACTCAAATTAGGTTATTTAGTAAGCACTAGGTTCAAGAACCAAGTTATAAGGAATCCTGTCAGATCTGCATTGCGAAGACCTCTAAATAAGACCTCACCTCCTTAAGGGAAGTAGGAAGAAGCTCCTGAAGTCACCGTCTCCTGGCATAGAGCTTTTGCTGCAAGGACCACCACATAGGTAACGACAGCTTCCAACAAATCCAACAGCAACAGAAAACCAGCGCCTGCCTCAGGTTTTCTTCGGTCCAGTCGCAGCCGGGGAGCTGTCTGAAAGATATATTTAGCCGAAAGCTGCTCTGACACTGACTCACCAACGAAAACGGATCAGGGTGGACCCTGCATAAACCTTTCCGGAGCTGCTGGTGCCAGCAGCACAAGGCAGCCTCCACCGCCCCTCCCCGTCCCTCCTGCAGCGCCACAGAAGCGCCACCCAGCCCAGCTGCACCGCGCCGGGCACCAGCGACGGCGGCCAGAGCCTGGCACGGGGCTGGCCTGAGCCTGGTACCGCTTGTACCAGCGCCCGGCTGGAGCAGGGGGGCATCCGAGCCTCTCGCCGCTCGNGGCCGCCGCCCCGCGCTTCCTGCCGGTCCGGTCTGCGGCGGTGCCGGCGGGGCGGAGCCCGGGCGGCCCGGGACAGCGGCGGGGACGGGGCGGCGGAGCGAGAGGGAAGCGGAGTCGGGGATGCCAGCTGCAGCCACGGAAGATATAACAATGATAATAAAGGGCATTTCAGACGGATGTCGGGAAGAAAGTGATTCGTCAGGGGGATGCGACCCATGGAAAGCAATCAAGCAGAGTGGGACAGCTCGTGGGCTAGAGGGGACCAGCAAGTGCCATCTGCTATGAGGGGACTTCTCTCCAGAGATGCAAAACCACCAGGTGGCGGATGCAGACGTGCTGTGAGGGCCACGGCTGTGCAGTCAGCTGGGGCAACTCAGCCTCAGTCAAGCACATTTCACAGGGCAAGAATAGTGGTAACCTGGTGACATGAGACACGAGAGGCTGATACGATAAAGCTGTGCCAAAGGAAAAGCCTCTAGAAAAGATACTGCAAGGAATAGGAGTATTCAGACTCCTGGTGGTCAGACCACCCTAACAAAGCAAGTGCAGGTTCTGGGGGGCACGGGGCACACAGCACAGCCAGGTTCATAGTGCTCTTTGACAGCTGCCTTTCCTCCTGCCAGTGCAGCCAGGCCCTGCTGGCCGTGGCAGGTGCTGTACTGGCCTGGGAAGGCATTCCTTATGCCTTTATCTCAAGGAGTCTGGATTGTTTTGATTTTCCCTGTTATGCAGTGATAGCTGAGCCTTTTCCAGTGATCTCAAAAAAGCCCTCTCTGAGTTTAGGCAATTTTACTGACCTTTATCACTGACTTTAGCCAAGTTAAATACCAGGACAGCAAAAAGCAAACCTGTCCAGATGTCTAATGGCCCATCTTTCCACTGGCCTAAACTGCCAAACTGTAGAGTACATTAAGCTAATTACAGCATACAAAATCTACAGATTGTCATAGCCAAAACCAATTTGTCTCAAATTTGTCTTGTCTTGACATTTGGCCATTAGATTGGATCATAATATTGCACAGAATCACAGAATTGTTAGGGTTGGAAGGGATCTCTGAAAACTATCTAGTCCAACCCCTCCTGCCATGGCAGGATCAATTAGAGCAGAACATGTTGAAGCAGGATTTTAATGTCTCCAGAAAGGGAAATTCCACAACCTCCCTGGGCAGCTTTTCCCCGTGCTCTGCCACCTTCAACATATATGAAGCCTGTTGTGAAATGTCTTGTGTATTAGTTTATTAGAGCCATTGCTCTTTATCCTGTCACTGTGCACCACTGAGAAGAGTCTGGCACCATCCTCCTGCCACCTTCTTTTGAGACATTTATATGTATTGATGAGATCCCCTCTCGGTCTTCTCTGGACTAAATAAGCCCAGCTCCCATAGGCTCTCCTTACAAGAGAGAAGCCCCAGACCTCAAATCATCTTTGCCACTTCTGCTGCATGTTCTCCAGTAGCTCCTTCTTTTTCTTCAACTGATTATCAGTACTGACTGATGGAGTCTAGTTCCACTAGGAAAAAGGGAAAGTGTGAAGGCTGTAACTGTGATTGCATTAAGTCCTTCTTCCCCCTGAAGGCTGAGCTGCCTCCTCCCCCTTAGCCACACCAGGAGGGAGGTGGCAGAGTGTGATAGAAGCAGTGGCATCAGGGCAGCATTGGCCTATGTGAAGGTTGGCCTGTAAGTGCTTTAGAAGTCTCCTGAAAGACCTGGAGTTCCTCAGCTGGTTAGTGCCAGAATAGCTCCAAAAGAATCATCCTGCTCCCACTGTCACCTGACACACTGGCACTGGCAAGGCCACACATCTAGTGCTGTGTCCAGTTCTGGGCTCTTTACTTTAAAAGGGACATTGAGGTGCTGGAGTGTGTCCAAGAAGGGAACAAGGGTCATGAAAGAACTGGAAAACATGCCTTATGAGAAATGGCTGAGGGAGCTGGGGTTATTTTGTCTGCAGAAGAGGAGGCTCAGGGGTGACACCGTCACTCTCTACAACCCCTGAAAGCAGGGTGTAGTGAGGTGGGGGTCAGGCTCTCCTGCTGTGCCTGCAGTGAGACAAGAAGAAATGGCCTTAATCTGAGACAGAGGAGATTCAGACTAGTTATTAGGAAAAAAAAAATTCACTGTCAGGGTGGTCAGGCACTGGAATAGGTTTCTCTGGGAGGTGGTGGAGTCTCCATCACTGGAGCTATTTAAGAAGCATCTGGAATTGGTGCTGGTGATGTTGTTTAGGGGTTACAGTGGCAGTGCTGGGTGAGTAGTTGGACTGGGAGACTTAAAGCTCTCCTCCAGCCTCGGCGATTCTGTTACTCTTTGTGCAGCCTCACAGAGAACTGAGCTGCCGAGGAGTCGCAGCGCAGATCCCACCGCCTCGCCCACCATCCCGGGCGGCTCCAGGCCCAGCACTCCCGCAGGGCCCTGAGGAGAAGGACAGGCCGCGCTCCGCCCTGCGAGAGCGACATCCGCGCACGGCGCCTGCGCCCCTCGCCCGCGTTAGGCAATATGGCGGCGCTGTGAGGCTACGGAGCTGTGCGGCCTCTATCGCTATCTATCGCTGCCCGGCCTCCAGCACTCCCTCCCTTCGCCATGAGGAACCTGCGGCTGCTGCGAGCCGGCGGGCGCCGCTCCGCCGCCGCCACGAGCACCCCGCAGTGCTTCTGCCTCGGCGCCGAGCCCGGCACGGTTCTTGTGGGCTCCCAGTATGGGCTTGTGGAGCTGCGCCTCGCAGGGGACTCGGTGAGAGCCGGGGCTGCGGCTGCGGGGCAGGGTGCTGGTGCTTGCCGGCGTGTGGGGTCGGCTTTGGTGCAAAGCCGGAATGAAGCGTTTGCGCCTCCGCCAGCGGGAGCGCTCGGGTGTTGGCAGGGCACTCGCCTGTCTCCTGATGCGACTCCCCCTTCGCGGCGGTGTGCATGGGCTGTTAGACCTTCCCGCTGCTTTCCGCCGCCGCTTGCTGCTGTCTCACGGTGCCGTGGAAGCCGCTGCACTGGCGTCTTGGTGGCTGAAGAGGCTCGCTGTGCTTTTGAAATACTGAATCTGCCTCTTTAAGAGCGTGGCTGTGTTTAACGCGTGTCACTCGCGTGGTGTAGTCTTAAGCACGACGGGACGAACATTCGTCAGGACAGGTTCACAAAATAGAACCAAGCAGGCAAAGAGATAGTGAAGAGTACAGGAAGAAGCTTTTGAAACTTTGCTCTAGGGGGTAAAAAACCCCAAACTTACAGCTAAAGTAATAAAATGCTATTGAGTCCTAAAATGCTACTGAATTCCTGTTAGAATTGGGTTGCTTTCTACTCGCTGTGCAACTGTGAGGCATCTAATTCCTTCAGTATGTTCAGTTCTGAAGTTAACTAACAAGATATTTGAGGCCTTCCAGGGATTTAATTTTCAAAGATTGCTGTACCTTAACAATCCAAATGGTTTTTCTTAGAAATTATTTTTCATGTTGTGTCTAGAAGTCTGCATGCCCCTTTAAAAATAGTGGGACACTTCAAGCAGCTACCCATGCACCTCTTAATGTTGACGCTGTGGAGAAGTATGAAAGGGGTGTTGAAAGATAATTAGCAAGGCAAGTTGGAAGTTGTGTATTGTTTGCTTCCGTATGTGGGTTTTCTCATTGTCTTCTATCACTTCTACCATAAGAGGATCTTTGTGGTTTCCTACAGATAAGTGAAGATAAGTACTTGCAAGATGACTTTTTTCTGGTGCTGTTCACATACACTGTTCTGCCATGTAATGTTTTGTGTAACTACAATAGGATGAAATATACCTATGGATATTACTTTGTCATTTCTGCGAAAACCCCAATGAGGTGATGTGTAATTAGTAACCCACTAGCCTCTCTGTGTCAAGGTGTCAAGAGAAGTTTCCTTGACTGTGGGTGGTTTCTTGCCTGAGGATGGAAGTGGCTGCATCGTGGGTGTTGAAGATCTTCCAGAGCAGGAGTGCGTGTGCGTTGCTACAGCAGTTGGAGACATCCTACTGTGCAATCTGAGCACAAAGCAGGTAACGTGGCAGGAGGGTCACAACAGTACTGAGGGAATTCAGAGGAAAGAACAGCACTTACAGTTTCTTTAGAGGCCAGTTGTATGCTTATTGCATGCTGAGCTGTGGCTAGTCTCCATTATCTGGGCAGACAAGCTGATTTTTGTGGGAGCCTTGAGAATTGCTAAAGACAGCATGTATACTCTGTAAAAGAATTTGAATTGAAATGATCACTTGCCTATCCACAGCCTGGGTCCTCTAAGTTTGCTCAGTGGGCTCCCAGCAGTACAGGATCTCCTGAAGAGTCTTACAGAAAATAGGATATTGCTGGGACTTAGGTAAACAATAAAACAATCCATTCATAATTCACAATGTAGCTACCCTTTTATTAGCAGCTGATACATGATGACATGACTTAAGATATGACAGAAACTTAAATACTTGCTTTCTGTTCCTTTCTCAGTGTCAGATTTGTATGGTCTTCAGCAAGACAGTTAAACATCATAGCAGCACCCTCTGAAATACGAATCAACTCCCACAATACCAGTACAACAGTTCAGGTTTAGGTGGGCATGAGCTGTCAGTGGTGTGTCTGGGTTAGCTGTAAGGTTGTGATTATTTGCAGCTTGCCTGTTTTGGTTCATGTTTGCAGTTGATTTGCAGGTACCACTTAAATATGCAGTCAGCTGTATCTGAAAAACATGTCCTGTATTGCAGCTTACTGGTTGTCATAGGGGAATAGAAATTAACGAAGCGTGTGATACAGGAGACTTTTTTTTTGCAGCAATAGGTGTGTCAGAGAACAATTTTAACTTCAGATTCTTTATGTTGAGGGGTTTTGGATTACTTTCCAATTTTAAGGTTGTCATCTTTTGGTGCAGTGTGGGCACCAAGAAGGAGGTCTGGAATATTCTTCTGCTTGTTCTGAAACCCTTTGTACATGCGTGATAATTACTCTGTCAATGAGTGCCCAGTCCCACTTTCTTATCTGAAAAAATTGTGACACCCAAGCCTAATTCCTTGAATGACATCATCTTGCTGTTTATCGCAAGTGGGGTATTTGTAGTTCTGTTCAATGCCTTTGGCAAATTAGCATAACAATGCATAACAGGAGTTCTCTGCCCACTGCTATTACGTTTTCATGTAAAACTAGACCAGTTTTCCATAAATTTTGACGTTGGTGCAGGTGTATAGAATTGTCAAGTTCAGCATACACAGGCTGATCAGAATTCAGCTGCATGATGGAGTTGTCTGGGTAAGAACCATTATGTCTGTGTTTTGTGACTAAAGAATATTTACCAATGTATTCACAGGCCCTATGGGACAATATTAGTATTGACAGTATATGTGCTGACATAAGACTGAGAGTTGCAGAATAAAGCTCTTACTAAAACGGTGTATGTATCACTAGAAAGTGATAGTCTGCCCATTATCTGGGCTCTCATTCATAAACATTCTGGGACCAGTTTTAGTCAGAAATATTTCTTTTGTTTTGTTCAACACAAGGTGTAAAGTTAGACTTGCAGCTTTTTTAAGTAGGAGGCAATTTCCTTTTGCCTTGGTGCCTGACTGCTTTTGTACTGGAATAGTGCAGCATTCATGTTCCTGCACTTCTGTAACCTTATTTTGGTCTTGCAGGTGGAATGTGTTGGAAGTGTGGACAGCGGTCTGAGTGTCATGAGCTGGAGTCCTGACCAAGAGCTTGTTTTGCTTGCAACAGGTACCAACAACAGCCTGTAAGCTTTCTGCCTTTAGAAGTGAAACTCACTACGGCCAAAGTGCAAAACGCAGCTAAGATTTAGTGAGAAGAAAAAGAAAAGGTTATAAAACTGGGACTAGGATTTGAAGTGGAAAAAACGGTACCAGATACTATATGTTAGATTACATTTCATGATCCAGGAGGTGCTTCAGAGATCCAAGCAGAAACTGGTTAGGTGTAAAAAGCTGTTTCGTGGAAGAGTTAGTAGTCCTTAAAATCTTCCCAGAAAGTATATTTGCCTCAAAAACATAAAGACTTCTCTCTGTCCCCATTTGACTTCTTAGTAACAAAAACTGTTTCTTGGCCTTTGGTAGGAAATACATGTGTCACAGGCCCAAGTTAGCTACAGGTGTGACTCACCTAGAAAATGAAATTAGTGTCAGACAAAACAGAATCATAGAGTACTTGAGGCTGAAAGGAAGCTCTGGAGATCACCTGTTCCAGCCACCTTGCTCAAAGCATGTTACCTAGAGCAAATTGTGGGGGATTGTGCCCAGTTAGGTTTGAGACCCCCACAGATGTCTATGGGCATCCTGTTCCTATCTATAACCACCCTCAAGTACAAAAATGTTTTCCTAGGTTTTAAGGGATTTTTCTGTATTTTAACTCATGCCCCTTGCCTCTTGTGCTGTCCCTCAGCACTACAAACAGCTTGGCTGTGTCTTCTTTACTGTACCGCACCTCCCACAGAATGTGTTTACACACGCTGATGAGATTACCCTGGAGCCTTGTTTCCAGAGCAGTCTGGCTTGTCTCAGTCTCCACTTGTGTGACAGATTTTTCAAGCCCTTAATCATCATGGGACCCTTTGCAAGACTCATTCCAGTATGTCCCTGTCTGTCTTGTACTGGGAAGCCCAGAAATGGAGTCAGCATTCCACGTGTCTCACCAGCACTGAGTAGAGGAGCTGGATCACCTCCCTCAATCTGCTGGCAGCATTCCTAATGTTGCCAGGATGCTGTTGTCCACCTGTGCAGCAGGGCATACCGCTAGCTAATTCAACTTGGCACCCCAGGAAACATAGTTTATTTTTTTGGCAGGCTGCTCTCCAGCCACTTGGTTTGCAGTCTGTTTTTGAGCCTGAGATTATTATTTTCCATATGCAGCACATGACTTTTGTTGAGCTTTATGAAGTTCTGGACAGCTTAACTTGCCTACATGACAAGATCCCTGTGGACAGCAGCACAACCTTCTGCTGTATCTGCTGCTTGTCCCAGTTCTGTGTCATCTACAGACTTGTTGAGGGTCCCATGCTCCAGGTCATCAGGAGTATGTTGATCATTGCCCCTGTTGTCCCAGGGCATGCCAGTGTCTTACCTCAAGCTGCACTTTTTGACAAGGCTGGCAAGCTTTTGAACTTGAGAATTCAGCTGGTTTTCACTGTGCTTTTATCTGTCCCATACTTCATGAGTTTGTCTGTGTTGATATTGTGGCACACAGGATCAAAAGTCTTACTAGCGTCAAGAAAAGTGAACTCTGCTGTTCTCCCCTTATCTACAAGCTGATCATCTGATTATAGGTGGTTCTCAAGATGGTATGATTTCCTCTTCATAAATCCATGGTGACTGTTCCCATTTGCCTTCTTGTTCATCCTATCCCAAGAGAAAAGGTACCAGGTACTAGTTTGGAAGGTGAAAAAAACTTACTAAAATTAAGCTAGGAAGCATGTTTTTGAAGAGAAAAACTTGAAAGTGTTCTGATCCAGTTTGAGGTTTCATGCTTTGAAGGATGTGTTCTCTGTAGTGCCATGTTTTCTATATTCAGGTCCATCACAGAACAGTAGGACAGCACAGAAGAATGCTGAGTTTTTATTTGCTTCAGATCTATTACTGTATTTAATATATCTACCTTGCAGGTCAGCAAACACTCATCATGATGACAAGGGATTTTGAACCGATTACTGAGAAGCAAATACACCAAAATGAGTTTGGAGAAGGTGAGAGGTGCACTGAAATGAAGTTGCCCTCACTGATGTAATTGATATGTTGTAAGCATGTGGAAAGTAAGGAAATGGAGCTGAGCACTTTGAGGCCCTAGGAGACATTTTATTTAAACTGTAATGCTGCTGGACAGCTGAAGGGGAAAGCCAATATTTTTACTTGTCCGCATAAATTCAAGTAAGTTCCATGTACCAGAGTACTTCCTGGACTACGTAACTTCCCTGCAGGTTTTTAGAATAAAATTTGGCAAGAAGGTGTGGGTTGCTTGAAGCTATGGTTGTGTGCATAGCGCACAGTAGTTAAGGTATGATCTGTAAATCTTCCACTGTAACGATTATTTCTTCTTCAGGAAAGTTTGTTACTCTTGGCTGGGGTAAAAAGGAGACACAGTTCCATGGATCAGAAGGGAAACAGGCAGCACATCGCAAACAGACGGTATTATACTGGCTCTTTTATGTCAAGGCAATGCTCTCTCTGGGAAAACATGTATAAAGGGAGTTTCTGTTATTCCTGTAGTGCCAATTTGCCACCACCTTTCTGGTAGTGGCTCTCTTCATAGGCTGCTACTGTCTGTTTCTGGGTTGTCTGAAGTCACGCATTTTTATCTTCCTTTTAATTCAAGAAAGCAGCAGGGATTACTTAGTACTTTTCATACAGAGCTCAAAGTAAGATTTGCAAGCATCCCAGCATCAGTCTTGATCAAATCCCGATTCACTCGAGTGTCCATCTTATGCACTGCTGGTCTATAAGCAGAGACCTTGGTGAATGGGTAGGGTCGTGTGTGATCATGTGAAGAGACAGTCATCTGCACTTGGATGAGGAGCAGATTGAATTAGGCAGTTTTAATTCTAGTACTTCCTAAAATACTAGAATTTTGAATACATTTTGAATGATGAGTTTTTAACTTTGTGGTCTTGACAGTATTTCATGGATGGATTTCATGCCAAGGCTCTTGAAAGGGCATTCTGATTAGACAAAGACAGCTGCTGCCTTCCCAAGCTTTGATGCAACTTTATTTTGTGTGGCTTCAGGAAGTGTTACCAACGTCAGCCTGGGATGACGGCAGGCCTCGGGTGACATGGAGGGGAGATGGACAGTTTGTTGCAGTGAGTGCTGTCTGTCCAGAGACAGGTATGGCACCAGACTTCTTTGAAATACCAGTGTGTATAAGGGGCTTTTAAAGCAGAATTTAGGTAAGGTAAGAACAGGCTGGTGTTTATGGTCTTTTGGCCACTTAAAACAAGGGTGAGTTGATCTATTTAATTGCCCTTTTCTCTGCTGTGATGTTCTCAGAGGCGTTTTATAGACACAATATTTTGAATATTTTCTTTACCGTTTGGTTTTCAGCTCAGTGAGGTGCCAGGAGGGGGTGTACTACTTTGTAGATACTATCTGAACTGCGTGTTTCACCTGCTCAAGCTTTAAGCAATATCTGATAGGCTCTCAATGCCAAACGGATGAATCTGTTTGGGTTCATATATCCACTCTCCCTCATACTGGCAGTTTAGCCTTGTGCACTTTTTTTAAATACTGGTAATGCTTTTCTCTTGGTTTTCTTCTGCCCTGAAGTCAAAGATGAGTATATGCATTTCTTCTAAGACTGTAGCTGATGTTTTCCATGATAAATATTACTTTTTGAGCAGTTTAAATTATCGACATATTGAACTGCATCCAACTGCACTGCTCTTCCACAAATTTGGGTTTTTACCTTCAGTACTTCAGATTAGGGAGGATCGTAAATTTATAGGAAGGTTTTAACATTTCCTTGGTGAAAGCTAGAGGGGGAAATTACTTTGATTGAACTGTGTCAGACTGAAATTCCTAACACGCTTTCATTAGTCACTTGGTTACTATGGGAGAACTGGCTGAGAGGGAATAAGTTCTTAGCCTTTAAGGTGTACAAGAGAAATCTCCTTTTCATTCACATTCATCATAATTTGCTCTTCTGCCCTCATAAAATCAGGAAAGTCTCTTCCCAATGTTTTCTTAGACCTTTATCTCATTGCTCTCTCAACCTGTAGGTGCTCGGAAGGTCCGGGTATGGAGCAGAGAGCTTGTGCTGCAGTCAACAAGTGAGCCTATCTCAGGATTAGAGCAAGCACTGTCCTGGAAGTGAGTAGTAAAGCAGTCTGAATGCTGACAGCAATGTTGCTTTTTATTCTCTCGTCGCAGTCTTTGATCAGCATCTGTTTCATTTCTGCAGAATTTTTTTTTATTTTTCCCAAAACTTGAAAAAAGCTGCCTTCTGATTCAGCATGATAAAGAGTAACCTTTTAAACCCTGGAAAGCCTCATACTTGCGTTGTAAGTGGGAAGAAGGGTTAGATTCTCTGCATAGAGTCCCTGTCAAGTGGGTTTGGGCTCAGCTGTATAAAAAGGAATATTACAGGTTCCTTTGCCGGTGCTGGCATTTATTTGCTCACCTTTCGATATCATGAGCTCTGGTCTCTGCTGAGCCTATGACTTTATCTGAACATTGCTGAGGAAAATGTGGTCTTGCTGCCTTTTTCTTCATGTCACTGCATAAAATGTGAGATGTCATTGTTTAAAATGACAACTAGTGATTATGTGAGCAATGACTTTTCATTTGGCTCTTTTTTGAGGCCCTCCGGAAACTTGATAGCATCTACACAAGAAAAACCCAACAGACATGACGTGGTTTTTTTGGAAAAGAATGGACTTCTTCATGGAGAGTTCACCCTCCCATTCCAGAAAGGGCAGGTCAAAGTAAGTTATTTGTCTGGGCTTCTTTGATGAGAGTGTAATGGAGAAGAAGACTAGATCTTTTCCAAATACTAGTGTTGCCTTTTCAGCTGGTAGAAATATGAAGCAGACGCAACAGTAAAGGGAAAAAAGGGTATTCCTTCAGTTTAATAAGATCTTAAGTGCACACTTGTCAAAGGTGGAAACACGCCAAGAAGCATGCCCCGTACAATGGGTATACAAATTTATGTACCTCGCAAATTAGCATATCTACTTAAAATCTCCCTATAAGAAACTTAATAAATGAAGTAATTGTCCCCCTATTCTAGTTACTTCCCCCTAAATGAGATTACAGTCTAGTTTACAAAACGTGTTCCAGAGAGAAGGCTCCATCCAAAGTTCAAGCCTCTAGTTCTGGAATAGTATGAATGTTTGATCTTTCCGCTTTGCAAAACTCCCAAACTAAACTAAATACCTGATTACAAGAATTATAAATATGTGGCACTAAAGTAGGAGGAGTGTTTGTAAAGGGTATGAGGAGAGGGATGGGGTATAAAAATGCATTAGAAGGGTATAAAAAGAAAAGAGAAAAAATCATCAGGCATCACTAGGAGGAGGTTTTTAACCTAATACTTAGTGTTTGTCCTAAAGGATGAAATGACCTGAAAGAGAACTATGAAGAAACCTGTGGAGTGGATGCAATGCCCTCTGCAAGCCCATAGTACAGAGACATATAGTACAGGATGATTGTGGCCCTTTGGTGCTTCTGGGTTCTGTATACTTTCTACCAGGCAAATGATTCAAAAGTGCTTTTCAGCATGTCAGCCTTTGCAAAAGTGAGGTCATATACTCGCATTATCCCAAAGAAGTGACAAGCTATTGCTAGGGTGTTACTTCAGCTTCTCTACTTGGATGCTGAGAGGTCCTTTGGCAGATGGTTTCTCTGTGACAAGGAAAGCAAAGAGAACACTGCTGTCATTTTTGTGGCCTCTTCATCTGTGGGGTTCTCAGGATGCTATGCGAAACACGAGGGATATGTTTGTATATTAACCCATTCATGTTAGGTTGTTGAAGATAAGGAACACCTCCTGGTCTTGTAAACGGTCTGGTAGCAAGAGTATCAGAGCCATGTTTGTTTCTGCAGGTTAATGAAATGCTTTGGAATGCAGATTCTACGATCCTCGCTATATGGCTGGAAGACCTGAAGGTGGAAAACTTCAACCCAAACACTTACGGTGAGAGCACTATGTGAGACTCTGGCTCTTAATGTTTGCCTGCAAAATGTGGTTAGCAGTGGGTTAGGAGACATTGCAAGTTAGGTGATACTGTGGAGGCTTACCAGTGGCTTTGAGACCGCTGTGCTGGTATCATAGTTTAACCCCAGACAGCAGCCAAGGCCCACACAGTCTCTTTCCCACTTTCCCATTAGCAAGATCAGGGGGAGAATCAGGAGGGTAAAAGCTGGAAAACTTGTGGGTTGTGATAATGACAGTTTAATATGAGAAAGCAAAAGCCATGCATGCCGTGAAAAGCAAAGCAAGGAATTAATCCACTGCTTCCTGTGCGCAGGCAGGTGTTCAGCCACCTCCAGGACGGCAGGGCCCCATCATATATAACAGTTACTTGGGAAGAAAAATGCAATCAGTCCAAATAGTCCCCTCTTTCTCCTTCTTCCTTCCACTTTATATGTGAACATGATGTTATATGGTCTGAAATACCTCTTTAGACTGCTGTGGTCACCTGTCTTTGCTGTGTGCCTTCCTGACCTCCTAAGCACCCCCAGCTTTGTTGTCAGCTTGGCAGTACAAAAAGCAGAAAAGACATTGGCAGTCTGTAAGCCCTGCTCAGCCATAACTAAAACATCTCTACATTATCCAGTCTGTGTTCTGCACAAACCCAAAACACAGTCGCATACCTGACACTGTGAAGAAAGTTAACTACCCCACCCAAAACTAGCTTGTGAGGAAGAACTGGTAGTTCAACCTGAGCTCAAAGCATATTCCAGGCTGCTGTAACTGGAAGTGATACAAATAGAATACTAAAGGTCTGAGCCCTTCATCAAACAAGGGTACCATCTCACAAGGGTGGCTCAGTGGATTCTTGGATTAACTTTTGCACAGTGTGTTGTTTTCTTGTGCTGGGCGTTGTATGGTGCAGCTCGTGGACTGAAGACTAGAACTATTACTTTAATTGAACTTAACCCACCCTGAAAGGGCAGTGGTGGTTGGGAGGGAGGGTTTGAGCTGGGTCTCACGTACTATTCTGTAGTAACTATTTGTTGTTCTACAGTTCAGCTGTGGACCACAGGGAACTATCACTGGTACCTGAAGCAAAGTCTACACTTTGGTAGCTTGGAGGAAGATCGGTTGGTGTCACTGCTATGGGACCGAGAGAACCTGTACAGACTACATATTCTCTGCCAGGGCTGGCATTACCTCTTCTACGACTGGCATTGGACCACAGACCATGGGCTCGGGAAGAACAGTCAACATATGGCAAATGTGGCTGTCATAGATGGAGGTAAGCAGTGGGACAGCTTTCCAGCTCTAGGGTTAGAAAAAGTGGTGTAGCCTTTTGTATTCACGCTGGATGGGATTGTGATAGTTCTTTTGGTTGTTGTTTCTACAAAGCTGTTAGGAAGGGGTGCATGTTTTTAATAGAAGCTTCATGGGTGGCTCAGTGAAAATAACCTGAAGAGCACAGCAACCATTTTCCTGTAACATTATTTCTATTTCCAATAAAGAACCTAGAATGAGCCTCACTAGCATTTGGACTTCTGTGCAGCTTGGGTTTTCTTCTCTTTTCTTCCACAGACAAAGTGCTTGTCACAGCATTCCAGCATGCTGTGGTGCCTCCACCAATGTGTACCTATGAGCTCCAGCTCCAACAGGCGGTTAATCAGGTTGCATTTCACACAGATCCCGAACATAGTGGGGACATGGCTGTCCTGGATGCTGATAACAGGATCTCCCTGTACAGATATGGTGAGAGCATGTTGCAGCCTTGTTAAAAGAAAAGAAACATTGTGTTCCTGGGAGCAGTAGCTCGGGGGGCTTGTAAGGTGGTGGTCACTTAAACCTTTAATACTTGGGAGCAAGATATTTAGTTTAATTGTGAGTTCAAGCTGTGCTCTCATTTCCAGTAGTTTGACACTGGAGCATTTTGGTGGTGCATTGACTTTGTGATAAGACAGCGTTTGGTACTTGACTATGTTCTTGTGCTGGTAATATTCCCCTGCCTAGCTTCAGCTTGAGTGCAGCACATGATATCTTGCGTAAGCTGCTCCGATGGCATGATGCTGACTGGCACTGGGAGGTGTCTGAGAATCTGTCTGGGGCACCCAGCACTTCCAAAGCAGTTCCATATACAGTGTGCTGTGAGGAAACAGCTGTTTTGTACTGTGATGTTGCAAGGTGACTGTCTTCCTCAGAGTGAGTGTTAATGAGAATTATCTGTTGGCTGTACAAATAGGGACGGCATTTTCTGACTTTTTAATAGTTTCATGTAGCATCTACTTCTTGGTAAGATTGAAGATGGAAGGGGCTCTGTTGGGAGCTTCTTCAAACTCTGCTTTGTTCTGCTTTGTGTTTGCTAGGACAGAGTACTGTGAATGACCCTGCTGTCAAGTGTGGAGCTGTGGGTGGAAATGGATTTAAAGCAGCTGTGGAAACACCTTACCTGGATAGAACCTACAGGTAATATAGGACTAATAAAGCTGTAGAGGGCAGAAGAGGGTTGTACCTGGCTGGTTGCTTTAGAGGTCACAGCTCTGACCACTTTTCTCAAGATTTTTAAGAGGCTGTCAGATAACATGGCTTCATTTTGTCGACACTGCGAATAGTGCTGAAGAAGTGCCCTTTATTGAGGTCTCTGTCTAGTGGAAGCAGTGACTGTCAGTGACAGCACAGAGATAGCCCTTCCTATACATGGTGTTGCACTTCGGCTCTGGGAGCAGGAGCACAAAGGAATGACTGTGCAGTGCGCAGGCCCATGATCATGGCACACAGAACAACAGAGCTGGCAGAGCTCTGCATGGCAGAGACAAGTGACAGCGTTAAAAATCACACTGAGCTCTCTGTCTGTTCCCAGAGGTAGTTGGCATGGAAGCAGTGCTACCTAGGGAAAACACACGGAGCTTCCTAGGTTTCATCTTTCATCTCCAGCCCAGCCTGTGGCAGGATTTATGCTTTGGCTCTCTGTGTGTTTCTGCACTGGAGCCCTCCCAGCCATGCTGTGTATCTGAGCAGCTATGCTGTGTTTAGGAAGTCTTGCCTCTCTAGTGAGGTGGCCAACTGAAATCACATTCTATTTGCATCCCAACCTCTCTTACCTTGTGACAGAGTTGATGTGAGCAGCAGCAGCAATGAAGTGATGAATCCTCTGGAGCTCCGATGTCTCACCTGGCTGCCAGATGACAGTTTCCTGGTTGTTGGTCAAGGTCAGCATGCTGCTCAGTCTGTCCTTCACCATCTGACTGCAGTGCCTCGTGTGGCTGGAGCTGAAGAAGAGTGCCTGAATTTACGGTACTAGAGATCTGTCAGTTGTGGCTGAAGTCTGAGAATGCTTCTGGGTAGTGCCTAGAAGGAATTAAGTCTCTTATTAGACGTGCAGCCTGGAGGCAGTGGGTTAAGGAATTTGGCTCTCTTCCTGTAAGAACCAAACAGCTCCTGAAGCTGCCTACTGGTCAGTACTTGCCTGTAGTCCTAATGCCTACACCCAGCCTGGCAAATGTGCATGCTAAACATGCCAGTGTCAGCACAGGGATAGCTCTGTTCCTTGGAATTTGAGACCATTGGAGGAGGGCAGGATGGCACATGACACTGAAATCCTCCATTCTACCCTTTGCCCACTATTATCAAGGTCCAGAAGGGGACCAGTAGCCATTGAAACTGCTATCCTCCTCCTCCTTCTCTTCACCTGCTGGTCTTTGTGGAGCCAGTTGAGCTAAAACCAGACACAAAAGAAAGGGTACAGAAATACTCTTGCCAAAGAGGTCAGGGAAGCTGCTTTCTGCAGCACTCACACAGCAGAGACAGGATGATTTGCATGTGAACTGTGGAACAGAAAAAGAGGTGTGTGTTTCCAGAGTGCTGCAGTGCAGTGACCAGCGCAGTTAGGCAAATGCCTGTTGGCCAGGGTTGCTGGTGCTCTGTGGTGCCAATGTGAGCTGACACAGGTGTGAGAAGAGTGCAGAAGATCCTTACGTGAACAAGGGATGTCATCCTGGAGATGTGCATCTTCTTGTCTAGCTGCAAGAAAGGCAGGAATAAGGTGTTAAGTGTATCTGCTGTGACTGATGTTCTGTTTTCTCTGTCTTGCATCAGGTTGTCAGTGCCTGTAGATGGAGAAGTGATCAGCCTGTATTGCAGTCCAGTGACCAAAACTGTAGCCTTGCAGCTGGCTGATAGACGGATACTAAAATATCTGTGGGGTAAGCTGGGCCCTGTTAAAGTACCTAGTTTTAGGTGTAGTTATTACAGATTTCTTAAAAGGTTTAATGAGATGATTTGGCTTTCAGGGACTTGAGTGTCTCTTGCTGAGTAGTTGATGCTGCCTTTCATGTTCCCCCTGCTCCCAAAAATGGGCTGAAATTAGTGATTTGTGTGATAATTCAATTAATGTTAGTTTTACATGTATACACATACATATATTAATACACATACACAGACACACACAAAGTTCAGTGCTGGCTGACTGCCACGTCCGTAGTTCTTCTCTCATTCCACAGTGGAGTAAAGGCACTATTGAGTCCCTAGAAATTACCACCTTCTTGTCTCCTGTGTCCTGGACTTCCGTGCCAGCATTCCTCGCCTCTGTCTGATGGTGTAGCTTATTCCCAGATCTGGTTTTCTTGAGATACGTGTCATGTGGTTTTACTGTCTGAATTTTTGGTTGGAAAACAGATCTTTTTTGCTCCTTAGAGGCTTCTACTCCAGTCCTTGAGCCCTGGCGGAGTAGCAGTGGCTCTGCTGTTCAGTTCCCCTACTGTTGTGTGCAGACTTCCATCACGAGGATCAGTGGTGAAGTAAGTGAGACTGTGAGCAGATAAAATTCCCTACTCGGTTGTTCTCTGTGTCAAAAGTACACCATGGTCCTCTGCCCAGGGCCCAGCAATACTTGTTCATGGTGTTCTTCATAACGCTCTCTGCAGAGCTGAGAGCTCATCTTCCCTTGCCTTCTAGAGCATTTCTGGTGGATTGCAGTTAACACCCAACCACCCACTTCTGTGAATACAATGAATAATTTCATTGAAGAATGAGGAATTTCAGATTGGAAATGTCTAGCAGTTACTACTCATATGCTCTTTTTGAAAGGACCATTTTGCTTTGTTTTATGTGAACTTAACCTATTAGCAATATATGCACTGAGTGACTGCAGATCTCCTACTACTGTTTTCTTCCCTTTGGAGATGGTTTCTTGATAGTTACAGCAGCTTAAAGAATGACTAGCTGTTCTGCAGTTATTTTGGTGCTTTCCTTCAGTGTGCATCCAGCTGTAGGAAGCTGCTTTGCTCTGCTGTGTACTGGTGCTCTTCCTCTGGTGTCCTGGACCAAATGCTGCTAAATTTCTAGCCTGATTTCTGCTTCCATTTTGTGACTGTGACAGGGTAGGCCAAGCTGGATTTTCAGCCACAAGTGTTTAAAGATGTTTAAGTTTGAGCCCTCCTGGAAGAGAGGTTGGATGACTTGCTGTCCAGCTTCTCTAAGTAATTCATGTGAGGTACTTGAGACCGAATTGTGAGGTACTTCAATCCAGTGCTTGTCAGTGTTGTGAAATACTGGAGGCAGTGATGCTGATAGCTCATGGTTGTAATTTTTATTTACAGGAGGTGATCTTGGGTCTCACAGATCGATGCCGGTTTTTTGTAAATGATACTGAGGTACCAAGCTTTTGCCCCTCATTTCATCCATTTTTCCTCTGCCAAAGGCAGCTTTTGTGTTCTGTTTTTAAACTGTGATAATCTTCATTTTTTACAGGTTGCTTCTAACATCACATCATTCGCAACACACAATGAGTTTTTGTTGGTGACAACCAACTCCCACACCTGTCAGTGTTTCTGCTTGAAGAACTTATCAGTGAAAGGTAAATATCAGCACTGGCTGCCTGCTGCTGGTAACTCCTAGCATTTGTCTGGGAAGTGCTAGATGTCCAAACCTGCTGTATTTGGGTTCCTCAGAGGAACTGTTGAAGAGACAAGAGTAAGAGAGCTGCTTTCAGAAATATACCAGAGTGCAGGGAGTGCAGGGAACTGACTATATATCACACGCTTCTCACAGTGAAAGGAGTTTGTGCTGTAGTTGACCCTTACACTGTTTTCAACAGCATAGCCCTCCATTCTCTTTCTTCCCTCCACGTGCAAAAGAAAATGTCTGTGTGCTATTTGAGGGTGCGTCATAGAGAAGGGATCACTGAAGAAAGAGTTTCTGGTGGTGTTTGGCTGTGAGAAGAGTGATGACCTTGGTAAACACAGGATGACAACTTATTGGTCCTTTATACCTTTCAGTACTACTGTTATCTGGTCTGTTGAGCTTTATTATCCTGTTGTACAGAGGACACATGTCTGCTTTGTGTATGGGTACAGCAGTGATTAGCACTGAGCAAGTTCTCATCCTGTCAGGAATTGTTGAAGATTGCTGCTGTATTGGTGGCTTGGTTGGTCCAGTACAACCTGCATGTGCCACGTGTGCTCATAAGTGTTATTTTCAGCCCTCCAGGCTGGCCTGAGCAGTGCTGCACCCGACAGTGAGACCCTGCGCAAGGTGGAACGAGGTTCACGTATTGTCACCGTTGTTCCCCAGGACACAAAGGTTGTGCTGCAGGTCAGTGCTCTGCCTGTGTCTGCTGACATCTGCTATCAGGGCGTGCAGGGACCTGTCACAGTGGTCACCTGGCCAGTCTGCAAACAGTGCTACAAAGCTGGTGCGCTATAGTGCTGCAGCACAGCACCTTACAAATATCCAGCCGCCTGAGGGATTTTGAGCATGCCTATGGGAGTTAGCTTCAGTACAGGTGCATAGGTACGTGCAGAACTGGGAAGGTCTATTCAAGTTCCTGATGGCTGAGGTAGTGTAGTGCTACATATTGTGCCCTCTCACCATGAATCTCAAGACTCACTTCCTAGTACTTACTAGCTGCCCTCCATTAGCCTTGACACTTAGTTCTTTGCTGAGCTCACTCTTAAGAACCAGCAGAGATTCACAGAATGGAGAAGAATGCAATTCAAGAGGCACTGTTGGAAGTGTGGAGCCCAGCATCCTCCTTAGAGCAGGGCTAACATGAAAACATGATTGGATTGCTCTGGGTCATGCCTGGTTGGGTAGAGTCTGGCCTTCTGAGGAAGGAATGTTTCTGAACTGAGAGAATGTTCAGGTATTTTTTCACAGCTGTTGAAATTGCATCTCCTCTGAAGTGAGCAAAAAGACCCATGCACTTGCAAGTAGTAGACAGGCCTAAGAAATTGACTAGTCCTTGCTTTGCCTGCAATGTAGGCAGAGTAACTACAAGTAGATAATTGTGTGGATCTTGTGTTATAGATGCCACGAGGAAATCTGGAGACTGTTCACCACCGTGCTCTTGTTCTTGCCCAGATTCGGAAGTGGCTAGACAGGTAAATGGCACTGGTGTATTCTTGTCTTCCCTCCCCCTCTCTGTGCTGTTAGAGGCTGACTGACCTGGAAAAGAGAGGGAGGCTAAACTCAGAGGAACTGACCTTGTTAGAAGGAGCAAAACTGCTTCTGGGGTGACCACCTAGAAGTGGTGCCAGCTTTCAGCAGTGCTTGGTGCTTCTCACTTCACCACTGAAGGCATTGTTACATGTGCTGAGATTGCATGAGTGGGAGAAATCTTCATCTGCTCCATTCTCCAGACATCTCAGTCACTTTCAGGATTAAGCTGGCTGTTTTCCATTTGTTAATGAATTCCTCTACATTGAAATTTTCTGAAAGGGAGATTGATCCAAAATGTAACACTCTCTTTTAACAGAAATAAAAATAATGTAAGTTCTGTATTGCTTCATCAACCTTGCATGTTGGTGTGTCCCACTGCAGGGGTCAGCAATGAATAGTATTGACCTTGAAGATTTTGCTGGAAGGCAGTCTACGCAGCTTATTGTTTAGACTGTTCTCTTCCCATTGACTCTGTGCTTAGTGCTAGTCAGTCAGTTGCCTTTATATGCAAGTATTGCATCTTACCCACTATTTAAAGTGTCCCACTTGACTCATTCCTCCAGGCTTATGTTCAGGGAAGCTTTTCAGTGTATGAGGAAGCTGCGAATCAACCTCAATCTTCTCTATGACCACAATCCCAAGGCAAGTGTGTTCTCTTGTGTTGTTTGCCGTACTAATCTACCCTGGAATCCATCACCACTGAACAGTGGGCTCAAACATGTAGGTGGTGTTGTCATTTCTGCTTTCTGCAGTGATGTCTGTTCTGCAGTGCAACATCATCATGCAGACAGAGCAGATTCAGCATTTCCTTCATCCTGTACTTTCAGAGGTCTCTGAATTTATTCTTGCTGTACATATTCTTAGTGTTCAGAATAACAGTGGTAATACTCTTGTTCATTTCAGGTATTTCTGGAAAACACAGAAACCTTTATCAGGCAAATAGATTCTGTCAACTATATCAACTTGTTTTTCACAGAACTGAAGTGAGTATAAGTCTGCAAATGGAAGCATGCATGTAATCGGTGGTACATTATTTTGTCAAAATATTGGCAACTCTTCAATGTGGGTGCAAGGAACCAGTTAGAAATCTGGCATGTTGAGTCATAAAGGCTTGAGTAAGCTCAGTAGTTTCAGGGACAGTGTGTCTTGTTGGGAATTCCAGCTTACAGGCAGCAAGATTTTTGCAGCAAGTAATTAGTACATATCTGACTGCTTTGATGTCTCTTCTGGTTTGCTGTAGAGCAGTAAACAAGAATAGAGAAAGTTTTGCTCCCTCATAAGGAGGAGCAAGGCGGCACTGCTTATCTAGAGTCCGAGGTGAAGATACTTGCTTGGATCCTCAAAGCAAGTCCCCTGACTTCTTTCGTAAAGGCTGAGTGATGAGGCTTTACAGCAATGGTAGCTTCAGAACATCTCAGGCTTGCTAAAGTCAGTAATTATGTAGGACGTGGTGCTATCACTTAGGTGTTCAGTTTCATTTTCAGTTTGGACCTGACCAGAAATAATAGCAAATGGCTTATTTTTCTGAAGTGGTCACTGGATAAATCCATAGTGGATTTAGTAGAAGACAGCTGTATCTTGTAAATCTTGCCTTCTGATTTTATTGCGCTACTGAAGTAGTTGTTTGACCAGTTTTAGGGGGTTTTTTTAATGCCTCTCTTGGCTGACAGTTGGTTGGGATTGACAGAGATTCACGAGAGCTTTCTATTAGTGTGGCAGTTGATCAGTAATTATTTTCTGCATGCATTTGAGTTCCTTAACCTTATTGTCTTTGTTCTGGGTTATGTGATGGATGGTGCTCTTATTCACATTACCTGTTTTTATCTAGAGAAGAAGATTTCACGAAGAGTATGTACCCATCTCCAAACAGTAGCAGTAATACCCAACCACACCAGCATCCTGATAAGAAAAAAGTAAACCTCATATGTGATGTGATGAGAGTTGCCATGGAAAACATTGACCCTCAAAAGTGAGCACTTTCTTACTGTAGGTGAAGGAATCATTAGAGAGATTTCTAATAAGTCATTGGCAGGAAGCAAAGCTGTTCTTGACATGAGTTATTTTGCTCTAGGATTTTGTGAGCTTGTGCTCCACAAAATTAAGTATACCATGCCTTCCTTCTGCTGAGGATGCTGTCCTGGAAACATCTAATAATTCCACAGATAGCAAAATAACATTTTACTACCAGATTTAAAAGAATAGATGCAGGATGCTTATAAAGGTTTAGGACATAGACTTAATTTAGGATCAGTCTGTGTGGTATGGGAATGGAGACATGACCGTGGTTCTCATCTTGGTGAGTTGCTGACTGTTTGAAGTAGCTGGCCCTTCAGAAAAATCTCAGTTCTTCCATTTGTGACTGAATTATTTTGTAAATAATCACCTCCATATTCCTGATTGATTACGTTTTTGGTAACCATCCTCCTTGGATGAATCAACACCAGACAAGGATAAAAGGTGGGAAAATAGGATAATAACAGTGCCTGGTGTAATGGTGCTAAACTATTGACAGGCTAAACAGTGGAGAGCGGAGCAACAGGTGGTGAGTAGCTGCTGAGCCATGAGAAATTAGACACTTTCCAGCGAACTGTTTCAGAAAACAAAGCATCTGCTTGTCTGGGAAAGCTGTTTTGAAACAGTAAATGTGAAATATATGAATAATACCCTAGAAAGCTTTCCTTTTTTAAAAAAGGTTATTTTCATGCTAAATTTCATTTGGAAAACTGGGTGCAGCTATGTGAACTTTCAAAGAGAGGTGTGTCCTCTTTATCATGCTGGCTGGCATGGTAAGGAAGCTCATTCTGCTCAACACACCTCCAGCTTTGTGACGTGTGGGAAGACATGCTGATTAGAAAACCCTTTCTGGTATATTCTGTTCTTGTCCTGTGTTTTCTGCCTTCCTTCAGGAGGATCAAAATGCCTGAGAAATTTCCTTTTTTTTTTCACCAAGACATAAATTACAATGTGCACAAACTGTGCTAAAAAAGGAATAAGCTGTGCTTCTGCCTTCTCACTTTTTCATTCACTGCTTCTCTTTTCTTCAGATACTGCCTATCGATACTGACAGCACATGTAAAGAAAAGTCCTCCAGAACTGGAAATTGCTCTCCAGAAGGTTCATGATCTTCGAGGTTTTGTATCAGGAACTCAGAAGTTTTAGAAATGGGTGGTTTGGAGGAGCTTTGTGTTAAGGAAACTTTCCTGTCTGACTATCCAGGGGCCATTCTGGCAGTCACATTCACACCACCTGAGCTGGACCAAAGCCCCTTCACAGCTACACCCCCACACTCAGACCAGGATTCCTTACCAGCTCAACCCCAGGTTTCCCATACCAGAGTCTCAGACATCCCAGTCCTTGATATAATTTAGTCTTGGTGCAATAACTAAATAACAAAATAGCAGCTTGAGCTGGTGCCTCTGAGGAGGGTCTCTGAACAAAGGAGCCCTTGGCCCTCTGAGAACTTTCATACTTTCACAGTCTATCTGTGCAGAGATCTGGAGGTCCTCAGCTCCTGCTGTGTCTCAGTGTCTCACAGGTCCCTGTCCCCTTTGTTACGCAGGGGGTTGGCAGTTCATGCTGGAGCCCTCACCATCCAGAGCTCAACCTGCAGCTCCCACTACAGCTGCACCCTGAGCTACCTGCACTGAATGCGTTCCTCAACACTTTCATTGTTAGCGTGGTTCAGCCGGAAAATTATTTTAGGTGACTGTAGCAAGCCAGAAAACTGAAATGTACTTGCAACCAGCTGTGTGTTTGGGCACAGCAGCATATCGGCTAGGATGTGCTGCTGTACCTGCCCTCAGCTCACCGTTTTACCTAGGTTTGCTGGCAGATACCCTGGAGCTGGACTTGTTTTCACTCTCCAGTTGGAGCTCTAGTTCTCCCAGCATGGAATAGGAAGTTCTTATCTTGGATCCTGGTGTCTCAAACTAGGAAATACTGCCTTTATTCTGTGCTGATGCTTCTAGCACATCATAGCTGTACACTCAGTGCTATGCTTTGGATGGTCCTTAGTTGCCCAGTAAAGGCAAAGTCACCCTTCTGCAAGGCAGAACAATCTGTTCGTCTGATGGTCCCTCTCTGATGTCAGGGTTGTGTGTGATCATGCATTCTTTGCTCACAGCAGGGTTCCACTGCTGATGGTGTAACAGATCAAACGCTGCTTTATCTTGTTGCAGAAAGCATTACCCCAGATGTCCAAGCTGTGAGTGCAGAAGAAGCACTGAAGTACCTGCTTTTCCTTGTGGATGTCAATGAATTGTATGATTATTCCTTGGGGACGTATGACTTTGATTTAGTCATCATGGTGGCAGAAAAATCTCAAAAGGTCTTGGCTTATAGTTCCAGCTAAGGAACATTTTTACTTTCTCAAAGGTTCTTCAGAGTCTGCAGATCAGTCTGTGTATTTTCTTAGTAATGGCTCTCTACCCAGGCAGGATTCCAGTTGTTCAGAAGCCCTGTGTGTGCTTGGGATGGTGCTGGGAAGGTGTCATGTCTCTCCATCCTTTGGTACTTCTTGAGCACAGCTTTGGAAATTTGTTTTTGTTCAAGCCTAGCAGTTTAAGTCAGTAATTTCTGGTGAGAGAATATATACAAATTGATTCTTTAAGATGGCTTACATTTGGGGGGGGGGGGAAATGCCTTTTTTAGTGTATTATATATTTTCAAGTATGGGACTGTCTGTTTATGAAGATGTGAGCAAATAAGGAATTTAGCAGATCAGCTCAACTGCAGTTTGTATTGTTCTTTGCAGGACCCTAAAGAATACTTGCCCTTCTTAAATACCCTCCGGAAAATGGAAACCAATTATCAGCGATACACGATAGACAGACACTTGAAGAGATACACAAAAGCTCTTGGCCACCTCAGCAAATGTGGTAGGTGTCCTAAGGAGGATTTCTGCAGTGTAACATTTACATTTTGGAGAGCCTTTGGGGGGAAATAGCTGAAGAAAGAGAAGGATTGCACAAGACCATCTGGTAATGAGTGGTGAACTTCTTCATGTTCTTTGTACTGTAGTTGGTGCAGGGAGAAAGAAATGTTTATTGCTCTGTGGTCATGAAGGACATGAAGTCTTACGTTGTTCCTCTTTAAGTGAATTGTGCCTGGTTAATATCTGGTAAAAGCGGAGCAAACCTCAAGGAAGTGAATGCCTTGATTTTGCAGTAGTAGAATGGGTGCTTTGCCACCCAAACACCTCTAGCTGCTTCTTGATGCTGTGAACCCCCACTGTCTGCAATGTACTTTCTCTTCTATTTTTGCAAAAAGTAAATTATTTCTGCAGGTCCTGAACACTTTTCTGAATTTCTGAACTTGGTGAAGGATCAGAATCTGTATTCTGAGGCCTTGAAGCTGTACCCCTCTAGCACTCAGGAATACAAGGTGCGTAAGCACGTGACAGTGGCGTGTCAAAATTTTTTATTCCCCTTATGCATGTGTTTGGATGTCCTCAGCACCTTGCATGAGGCAGAAATGAAACTACAGCTGCTTGTGTTCAAGTTCTGTAAGTCATTGCTATTCCAGTGGTGTCTGACACCCTCCTGTGAGATAACGGTTGGAATGACTCTCAGCACTAACCCTGCAGGGCCTGTCATCATCGATGGTTCTTATTCCTTTGATCCTGTGACTTGGAAGTCCTGTTTCTTCTGCTGTACTGTCTTGTAGTGTGCTGAAGACCTCCCATAACCTCAGAAAGACTTCTTGTCTTGACCTCTGTGTGGCTTGCAGATTGTGTGGGGACAATTTGTTTTCCTTAAACTATTCGGAAAAGTGCTAGAGAGGTTCGATGCTTTTAGATGTGCTGTTTCCTAGTACACAGTGTCCCTTATTGGTTTCAGTATTACTGAAGAACTTTAGCTTGTCCAAGGCTGAGATAAAATGTAAATGCATTTAATAGAATCTAATGTAGATATTGTAAATACACAACACACAAGTCTTTGTACAAGGAGGAATTGCATGAGAGGGGAAATAGAGAAAATCAATCTATTTGCAACACAGTGAAAGCAGAAAGGAGTCTTAATCATGAGGGAAGTCTGTTCCTGAATGACTCACTGGGAGTGTATCCCTCCAGTATCCTTCCAGTCAAATCCACCTGCCCCTTCTTCATGGAGTGAGCCTTGAGTAGCCTGTGCCTATAGAGTTACAGGGCTTGTGTGTTCCCATGTGCTAGTGTTTGTTTCCTGAAGTGGGTTGGCTCAGAGAGACATTCTAACAAAAACTGCTCATGTGGGTGGGGAGGAAGGGTCTGGTTTCCTGCAGTATCTAGTTTACTCAGCATTTGGTTTGGAGAGTTAGGTAGCTCCCCATGGCACTAGCTGTAGCTCTGTGAAGTGTCTCCATGTGCTGATCATCAGCATTTGGCTTGATACAGTTTGAAATGGGGTAGAAACTTTGTGCCTAGAAACTCCTTGGAGAAGCTGGGTAATAGGCTTTTGTTGATGGGCCCTTAATTTTTACTAATGGAGGACTTCCACTGACTTTACTAAATTTTTTTTGTCCGTTCCAGGATATCAGTGATGCATATGGAGAGTACTTGAATCAGAAGCAGCTGTATGAACAGGCTGCGTTGATATTTGCTCGTGCTGGCATCTTTGCAAAAGCACTTGATGCTTTTCAGAGCAGTGGCAGCTGGCAGCAAGCCCTGTGCATGGCATCACGGCTTGGTTACACGAAGGATAAGTTGTCCAGTCTGGCATGGAGCATGGCAGGTAGGCCTTGAAGAGATGGAAGTATGCAGAGCAGAAGTGGCTGATGTTACTTATGATTCACTTTGGTTTTTCCTAAAAGTCAATGAAAACCTCACTACTCAGCAGCAGTTTTCTTAAATGAGAACAAAGATCCCATGTTTCCCCAAGGGATTGTGCATTTGCATGTGACCTTTGTTTCTCAAAGAACCAAAGGATGCTGAGGCTGAACTGGTAGGGAACCCAGGAGTTGCCAAGCTAGATGGGCTGCCCAGTGCTGAGTGCTTCTTGCACTGTTTCTTTGCAACTGGGTGCCAGACTGCTCTTCCAGATTGTCTCATTAGTTAACCTCAAGTGTCTGACATTACTGAGGCCTCTAGACATTAATTGGTCCAAGTGCTGTGCCTATTCACTGACCTTAAAGGCTGTTGGATAATTTGGAGCTGCACTGTGTTTTCTCCATGAAGCCAGCTAGCAGCTAGGAGCAGCTGGCACATGTAAAGGTCAGGAGATGATGATGAGAAAAGAGGTACCTGGTCTAATGCAGGAGAAAAGAGGTAGCTGGTCACAGAATTTGTGCTCATTAACACGTCAGATGTAAGATGTGTTGTGGACCTGGTGTATGTTTCAACAAGAGAAATTTCACCTATTTCAGCAAGAGAAATGGAGCGTCGTCCAGATTTCAGCCTTACTGAGAGTTGGAGTTTACAAACGGCCCACTTAATACAGAGGGAATATAGCTTCTGGGAGTGTAATCTTCTGGAGTTGCATACTCCAGTATTTGCTTTTTTTGTCACTTAATGTAGTTTAAATCCTTCATGTCTTGCCTTTAATACTTTTTCATGATGCCCCTCTTAAATTATAACTGTAATTTAGCAAGTGAGTGTATGTGTGGGCAGATAGAAAGTGTCTCAGTGAGTGGGGTTTTCTTCTACTTTGTAGTTTCGTGGCACAAAATCCAGCTGTTTCTGAAAAGCTGACACTCCACCTTTTCTTGTAGAAAAACTAGTTGAACAGAGAAGGTATGCAGAGGCAGCCGTACTCCTGGAGCAGTACACTCAGGTAATGTAATCACCCTCCTGCCTCTGTCCCAGACACATACACCATGTGTTTTCTCTGTACTCCTGCGCCACATGTGTCACCATGCATGCTGACAGCTTGGGTAGGGCAGAGCAGGTCCAGGTGAGGCAGTGAGGAGGGTGAGGATAAATGCTGTATCCCTGAGTTTTTCCACTCGTAAAGCTGCCTGTGCTTTGGTATGAAAAGCTTTTGTTGCAGTGAGCTGAAACATGAGGGCTGGAATAAGGAAGACAGAATTCCAGAGGGATTCCCCCCTTAGTGTGGGAGGAGTAACATAGTTTTCCTGGGTTGGTTTGTGGTTTTTGTTTGCTTGTTTGGCTTTTTATGTCAACAATTGGAAGTACCTGGCATGGTAGTATTTTCCTGTCTTGGCTGTGATACTGCTGCATAGAAATACCCATCTGAATATCTTCTACCTGAACGTGTGTTATTAGCAGCAGCCCATGGTTGCTCTTTCCTTCTAGGACTATGAAGAGGCTGTTCTCCTGCTGTTAGAAGGGGCTCTTTGGGAAGAGGCTTTAAGACTGGTAAGACATTTCCAGTCACAAGAACAGAAGTGAAGATACATCTTTAGAGTGCAAAAACAGAGGGATGTGATGTGGGTTAGATTCTTAAATGATACCTTCTTTTCTTTTCCTGATCCAGACTCACAAGTATGGTAGATTGGATATCTTGGAGACCAACCTGAAACCTGCTATTTTGGAAGGTGAATCTGGGCAAGAATCTAAGATTTCTCTGTGCTGTAGGGGCTAAAGAAGATCTTTACTGGGTCTGTGGGAAGTCACAGCATTCCAGTATTGGAAGGTGCATGGAAGGATACTTCGCTTCTTCTGAATTGATGCCGCTCAATTAGCTGCATTTGCCTCTCTTCAATGCATCTTGAAGTCCTGCAGTGCAGATCATGGGATGTTTTTAGCTTAGTCAGGCTCCTTTGGAGCTTTTCCAGACCTCACAGTCAAAAGCTGCAAAGGGGTCTGTGTCTGCATGTCCATTTTTGGGAACAAGCAGACAGTCCTTATTCCTGAGGACATGGGGCAGCAGAGCTATGGACCAGGAAAATGGCTAGCTGTCCTGTAAGTTTTGATGAGTAGTTTTTGGAAATAAAAAATTATTTGATTGCTGTATTCCCCCTTCCACACAGGAAGGATGTTTTGTTACTATTCCTTGTTCTTCCTTTTCATGGTTTATGATTTTAGGGATTTTTTTCTTTAATTTAAACCTAGTTAATGGAAAGAGATTTAGCCATAGAACTTTCTGTTCTTCCTATATAAAAAACAAAACTCTTGTTCTAGAAGACATTTGTCTGGCAAGTTAATTCACTCCACATCTAGGTGTATCTTGCTTGGAGGACTCCTATATTATAAGCTTTGAATTCCCTTCCAGTTGAGTCCATTTGTGTGCTTTGCACCTGACTTCTAAGCCTGTTGAAGGACTGTGCTTTTGTAAAAATTGTTTTTCTGTTTCTCTTGCACAAATGTTTATGTTCTGATTTTCTTAATGAGCAGCTCAGAAAAGTCAGCTGATCTTCCTAGATTCTCAGAAAACAGCATTTCTTCGCCATAAAAGTCGCCTGCAAGTGGTGCGAGAGCTGAAGGAAAAGGCCTGTGAGAACCTGCAGGGTTGGTATTGAAGTGTATTTGACTTTCTCCTACCTAAGTAACTGTGATGGTATTTTTGTTTGTGGTTTCTGTTTGCTCTGAGGGAGCTGTGCTCTCCTCTAGCTCCAGTGGGATATACAACAGTAAAACAGTACTCTTTTCAACCCTTCCTCACTCCATACTTGGAGTGTGATTGTTTTACCTTGCTTATTCTGTATTTTCAGCTCTACCTTGGGTCACAGCTTTCATGCAGTGAATATGCATGAGAAAGCTCTTCAAAATGACACAGCATTGTCTCTACAGTGCCACCTTGGCTGGGTGAGACAGTGCTCAGCATATATGTTGCGCCAAGTACCTATAGGTATATTCACCTGCCCGCTCGCACAGGCTCAGAGAATTTTTTGGAAAGCAGAATGCTGTGTCCTAGTCCAGATCTGCTCCTCTGAGATTGTCGTCCCTCTGATCGTGCTGTTCAATATCATGGTCCCCACCAGGGCAGAGGAGCAGTGTTCTCAAAATTGCTGTTTCTTCTTGTGTGCTGGCTGAGTGGGGTTGGGAGCCGTAAGGCTCCAGAACACCAGCAGGTAGAAGGAATCTGCCCAGTAAGCTACACAGATCAGCCAGAGAGAAAGCTTGAAATAACTCTGACCTTTTTCCATACTGTGACAGTTGTTACCATGTTTTGCAGATTATGAAGTGCCAAATTGCCCAGAACTGGAGCTTTTCTCTGAAACAAGCAGTGTTGTGACAGCCAGTGACATGAACAGCAAATACTCACACAGCAATTCAAGAATATCAGCGTAGGTATCTGCCTTCAGATCAGGTAGTGACTGTTCTGGCATCAGCATTCAGGAGGTCCACTTGCTCATGCTTGGCATGCTTCTCCTTGCAGCTCTGCGTGTCTTGAAGCTGATTTAATTACAGGCATTTCTTGGTTATTTTAACTCTCTTTAGATGGGAAAGAGCTGAAAATGCCAGAAGCTACTGGTGCAACAGGAACTGAGTGCCCAGCAGAGGAGCTGTGAACACAGACTCTGGGCAGGTTCTGGCTCTGTGGGTGTTCGGCATGTGGCCAGAAAGCTAGACACAGGATACAGGCAGAGCCTCTGAAACATTAACAGCTGGTGCACATGTCTTGTGTTCTTGGCCCCGGTTTTACACTTGGTTTGTGGGGGTTGCTGCTGAATCTCGTACCAATGTCTTCCCACAGTGGTTGTCTGCATTGTTTTTCAGTGCTGTCGAGAATATGAGCTGCAGCGTGGGGTGGGGTGTGTAACAGGATGGTGTAGTCTGTGGGACAACTTCTGAATTCCCTGGCCGTACAGTGGAAGAATACAGTTGTGGGAAAAGTGTGGACTTTTTAGGGCATTTCTTTTTGTGGACCAGATGTAACCAGAGAGAGAATGCAGCCTTAGTATTCAGCATCAGAGTGTGCTGATCACGTGGGAACATGATGCTGCCACGTCTGGCCTATGAATGAAATTGCTTTCCTGTGATCACATGTAGGAGCTGAGCTGGCTCTGGAGATGGGAGAAGTTAAAATGTTCACAAGCAAGCACAGACCCTGGCCATCAGTGTTTTAAGTGGACCTCAGCTTTGCCTCAGAGTGACTACTGCTTTTTGCTTGTAGACATGCTTTAACCTTGCTGTAACATGGAGCAGTCTTTTTCAGAGTAGAGAAGCAGCCTGACTCCTGTCTTGTGTTTCAGACCACAAAGGATATTGTTTGAGTAGCACTGAAAACATTGTCACAGTGCCTAAGGTTACATGCAGTCCTCTCTCACTGGAGAGAGCAAGTAGTTGAGTGACAGGTTTCATGCACACTGCTGATGTTCCTTTAGACTCACCCTGCTAACAGCTAATCCTGTTGTGCACACTGTAATTGAACATGCTCCTTTTCAGGCGATCCTCAAAGAACCGACGCAAGGCAGAGCGTAAGAGATACAGCCTGAAGGAAGGGAGTCCTTTTGAGGATATTGCCCTTCTGGAAGTCCTGGGAGAATGTGTTCGTGCTGTTGAGACTGTAAAAGGTAGGACAATTTGTGATCTTAATCCATGGTGCAGCTTGTGAGGATGAGGACAGCTAAGGTAGTGTGCTCCCTCTTGTTCTTACTGTGTGTGTTGGGGAGAAAAGCAGCCTGATCCATACAGCCATCTGTGTTGGACCTTGGTTTAGTTCATCTATCTCTCTGCTCAGAATAACATGTGAGCTCTGTGCATTTGAACTTGGGAGCAGAGAAAAGAGGCATTATCTTATTATAAGATTTGTCTTATTTTTTTTCTCAGACACTGTATAGGCTCAGTAGGAACAGAACCAGTTCTGAGTTGCTGCTCTCCTTCCTGTGTGCTGATAGCAAGGAAATGCAGCTGTTTATTTAGTATACCTGTGTTAATTGCTATTTATTGCTTGTGCTTCTGTTCCCTTCTGCAGGAGATATACATGTCCTTCTGAAGCAGCTTGTGCTCTTTGGTTATGATGAGCAAGCTGGCGCACTGCAGCAAGTCCTGGATGAGGTTTTGCAGTTGATGGAGACCTCAATCCCAGAAATCTGGACTCCATCCCTGCAGCAGAGCTCTGTCAGCCTGGTCTGTGCTCATCCGCAGTACCTATCACATTCGCTAGACAGTATCAAATGTTTAGCAGTATTTTGCATTCTCCAGCAGAGAGCCCCGAATCCTTCCCTGACATCCAGAATCTGGGGATTTGTTCTGTTAGAGGTTCAGTAGACATTCCGTGGAGAACCTGCTGAGTCAGTACACTCTAGATGTGTGCAACATGTATAGCCTACTGTGTTCCTTGTACTGAATGCCACATTGGACTTGATGAAGTCTCCCGAGGCTTGTGTTACCTTGTCCTAGTGGTGACTTTGTTTTGTAAGCTCCATCTTAAGCAATTTGTAGAATATGGGAACACTGTTCTTTTCTAGGCCCAGTGGTGGAAGTGTATTAGAGTAGTTGTTGTCCAATTTGCTCTTGTGAAAAGCTACTGGACTGGTCAATTTGGTCTGAACCATATATCATAACAAGTATATTGCAAAAAGAAGGGTTATGGTAGGCTTCTAAGCTTCAGTTTAATGCAGAATAAAGACATCACAAGGACTTTAGTTAGTTCCCTTCCAGAGTTAAAAAAGTCTTCTAATAAGTGGTTTCTGAGCATTTATGGTGAACACAAGATGTTCCCTAGTATCTTCTCCCAAACTGCTGATTAGCAGGACTCTTAAAGACGGATTAAAATTGTTCTATGTGACAAGGAACAGAGACTCCCAGATGAACTTTAAATATTGATGGTGCTGTAATAAATTAGTCCTGCCAAATCATGACATTTATAGTGCTGGGATGAGAGTTCTGTGTCCTGAGAAGTTGTGTGAAAGCAGTTGTCTCTTTCTGCCTCTCTGTTAACTTTTTTGAGACATTACTGGGCTTTGATCACACATTCCTGTTCACTTTGTACTGTGAGGTGTCCTGCTGCTTTTTTTGGACAATAATAGCAGAATTTGCTTTGAGAGTATCCCTACTTGTGCATTGCTTTGTTCAGGTTGGAATGTGGCTATTGCTTGTTACAGGTGCTGGGACCCAGTTCAACTGCAAACAGCATTATGGCTGCCTATCAGCAGAAGAGGATGATGCCTCCTGTTGTACAAGGTTAGCAGAGGCTCTGAGTTCGGTTTGGGTGTGAAATGTCAGTGAGCTTAGTGGGCTTCAAGATTCCCCAAGCACTGCTACCTGCTAACAGTTGTATCAGTTACTCAGCTGTGGTGGTTCCTTGCTTTTCTTGATGGTATACCATCCTGCATTTTGGCAAGTGAGCAGCTTTCTCAACAAAGTTTATTTTGCTCTGAATTCCCATGCTAAAACTGTCTTAGTTGTGCTCCTGGCTTCCTGTGTGTTTGTAATGTCAGTTTGTTGTGAGGGAATTGAAAATTTTAAGGAATGAAATCGTAATTGAAATTCTTGAGGAATGTGTTAGATGATTCTTGTAACTAAGCTGTTGAATTTTTCTATCTGGCTTTGGCAGTCAGGCCAGGCTCTTGACCAGGCCAGGCTACAAGCTGTCATGTCGCTTTGCCATCTTGAAGTCCTTGCAGTGAATACAAAATTAGGGCTGAGAGACCTAGCAAGGGTGGTCCAAACTCCTCAGTCTTTCCTCTTCCCACTAGTCCTACATTCTCCGTTCCCTGCTAGTCCTGGAATTGCCTGGAGAAATCCTCTATTGAATCTCTAGATGCAATGTGCCTACTGCTCCTTGCTAGGACTGGCTTCAGTAAAAGCCTCGTGCTTCTTATTCACACCAAATGGAGTCAGGTCACTGTGGTGCATGATGGGCCAGTAACAGGTGAATGAATGGAGTCCTGCTTTGTGCCACTGATGGCTGTGGCTTTGTGCCTGTTCCTCCTCATTCTGAACAGTAACACTTAATGATTGAGAAGGGACTTGGTGTGCCCAGAGGTTTCCTGGTATAAGCAGGTCTTCTGAGGACACTTTTCTGTGCAGGCTGGTGATCAGTCACTACAGGGAAATTACAGGTGGGAAGAGGTTTCTCAGCATCCTCTGATGTAATGAAAAGTGAACAAAGTAGTTGACAGCCCTTGAAGAAACTGTCTTGCTGTTACCCCCTGTTCTTACACTTGTTCCATTTGCCTTTCAGATCCAGAAGTACTTAGTCCACCAAAATTCAATAAAAGTCTACAGTGGAAACTGCATCTTCTTCAGTAACTAAAAGCCAAGGAATCCCCATGGATACTGAACCCTAACTTTTCATGCAATTTCATTATATCTTTACAGAAGCTGTTGTTGTTCTGTTGTTTCTGATACACTGTTCTTAGGGCTGTGCAAGTGAAGGGTCCCTCCACCTGCTGCAGCTGTGACTGTGACCCATATGGTGTCAGACTTGTGGGCGCAGCCACTCATGTCCCACTGCAGAGGTGGCTTGTGAGGGTGGGGAGCAAAATGGTGTGCAGCTGTGAAAGCTGCTGGCTGAATCCAACATCTACCACTGTTTCCCCCCTTCTGGATGAAGCAATCCCACCAGTATTGGATGGGCTATATTGTCTGCCATCACTCCTTCCCAGAACTGACACCTACCGTGATGACAGGCCACATTTTAAGCACTTCAGCCTCCTTTAGAGACCTCACCTGTAAGGCTGTATCAGTAGCAAATTGCTGTAGTTGCTAAACAAATTTTGTGTTTTCTCTGCTGAAACTGGATGCTGCTAATACCAGATTTTCATCAGTATTGCTTTGTTACATCAGAGTGAATCCTGCAGTGCCAACAGTCACTGCTGTCCTGAAACTAGGCCCATTCACACCAGGGAGGTCTTGGACAGAGGAAAACATGAATAAAAGCAGGGCAGAGGTGTTGGTTTCACACTCTGCACTCTGCTGGGTAATACTGCCCTAATTATTCGAGTTCAAAGAAGATCGATTAATGCTGCTCTATGGCACTGACAGATAGCAGCTGTAACCTGATAATGGTGTGCACTATTGCAGGACTGTCATCTGGAAACTTGTCTCATACTGAGAATCAGGTTTCACCCCCGATCTGATTTACTTCTGCATTCTGATGCAAGAAGTAACAGCAACAGTTCTGGGAGCAGAGGAAGGGGACAAGGCTGGAAACTCTTTCAGTGGTAGCATCCCCTCTCAGTTAATTTTGTCCCAGTAGCTGCAGTGTTCAGTGCAGGCCATTTCCATTGGGTGCTGTGGAAAAATGCCATGTAAACCTCCTGCCTGTTGGAGGTATTTAATGGCACAGCAGCGAGCTGTGTTCTGACTGCACAGCATGAGCATGTTCAGTTCTGCAGATCACTGTTTTTGTGTGGCAAGAATCCCATCAGACTGGGGTGGCCATTTGGTCTTGCACCATATGTGTTGTGCTGGCTTGACTTGCTGGAGTGGAGTGGTAAAACAATCCTTTGCCAACATGAAGCAGTGGAGTACATCTTGTTTCCAGCTGTTCTGAGTAGCCTATTCTGGGTGGTGTGCGGACCATTTAAGCCTGTTCTCAAGCGTTGTGTCTACCCTGGAAAGATTCTCCAAGAGTAAATGAAGTCTTTTGAGATGGCAAAACATAAAAGACTTTACGGGGGAAGAATGTTTCACAGGATCTGGGTCTTCAAAATGATAGCAGAGCATAGTCCATGGTGAAATACAGAAGCCATCTGTCAGATCTGGAAAAAGGGTTTGTGAGAGAGTCTATGCTTCTCTGCAGAGCACCCTGGCCCTACAACTGAAATGTGACATGGACACCAGTAATTCCTGACATTCCTAAATCTGATGCCAGGAACTGCTGAGGTCTTGCACAACCTAATCTATTGTCTAGAAAGAGAACACAAGAAAAGGTAATATTGCTGCTGGCTTACTGAGGATCCATGCATGTGCCTAATAAGTACGTATATGGGTTCTTTTGCTTTTCCATCATGGTGATGGTGAAAGCCAAAGACCCTTTCGTCTTAGGCATGCTTGCTTTTTCTCCCACCAAGGCAAAACCCCTATAAATCTGCCATCCAAGTGAAAGACTTCTAAATCATTCATCACTGAACCCTATTGTCTTCACCTACACCTTTCCCTGCCAAGTGAACTTAGAGTAAGGAGCAGTAGAGTTGGGAGCAGCACCTAGTGTCCATGAGCCTCCAGGGGGATGTCCTACTTCCTGCAGTTGCTGAACCTTCATTTTTTTCTCAGCAGCAGCTAGGAGTCTGCATTCCCTTGATTTCTGCTGGTGTGTTCTTTTGCTTTCTTAGTGATGTATGTAATCTTGAAATGTACTCGGCTTTAGTTACTGACTTTACAGACATGTTGAATTTGCTCTTATGAGTTCTGTGGAGGCTCCTACAAGAGGGAGTTACCAGGAGTGTTAAGTAAGCCATTAATGCAGAAATACAGAGTTAACTTTAAAAATGTCTCAACCTCTGAGCAAATGTGGCCGTATGGAAGCCTGGTTCTCTTGTTAGAGTAGATATTTTTCACCTCTCTGCTGATAAGCTTCATTAAACACAGAAGGAAAGAAAATGAAGTTCAGTAAGAACTTTCATGAAAAGATCAACAAATAGTGTGGTTTATTGGAGCAACAGATTATAGGTTGTTAGATTGCCAGTGATAAATGTGCTAGACCATGCAAAATACAAGTGTATAGCGCTATGTACAAGTGTTCCCGGGTATATTCCAATGGAGTCGGAGGCACAGATCTTTCCTAAGAGGCATCCCTGCGCTGGGTAAGAGAGGAGCAAGCCCCTCACCTTGTCTGCAAGGTGATCATGTTCTCATCCTCTGCTTTGGAGACCTTCAAAGGAAAAATTTACTCTTTTTGGGAGAAGCAGAGATGAGACTGTAGGCAAATACTCTGTTACTGCAATTGTAAACACGGAGGAGGGGAAGACAACCACTTTATGTGTAAATGGGTATTGAGAGTTACAAAGAGAGAGAGGACAAAGACGGGGGGGTTTCGTAAGGGTGGAACAGAACCCATGCACCACTCTCTTTTCCACCTGGATAGGTGCAGTGGCAAGGGTCATCCAGCCCTACACCTGATAACCTGTCACCCATTAGCCTGCCATCAGCTCATGTTAATCCCTTCACCACATAGCTCATAGCACTTCTCATGCAAAGTCCTTTACTACATCTTCCTTGGCTTTAGGCCTCATTCCTGTAACAACATCACAAAAAATAATACAGCTTCAGCAGAAATCTAATTACAGCCAGGGGTGGAAGGGGGATGCTTTGGTATCACTGGTATTTCTAGGGCATCTGATGCCTTCCTCCTCACTTCTTTGAAAATGAAGGAACCTTCTCTATATTCATTCCTTTAAACCCAGAGCTCCTGGAAAGAGTGGAGTGAGGCCAGAAGACATGCACCAATCCAGACAGAAGACTTTCTTTGAGGGGACATGATGTGATGAAGTTGTCATGGAGGCACACATCTTGTCTGGTTCCATCTGGAAGTGGTTTGCAAAGCTCTCCATCATCGCGTTGCTTCCACACAGCAGGATACTCGCCACCATTTTTGTTGACATCCCACTTTTTGAGACAGGTGTTAGCTGCAGAAGCCTTTGCTGTTGTGAGCCAAGTAAGAGAGTGCTTCAAGCACAAAGCAATCTCCTTGCTTACTGTGATGGCGTGTCCATCCAGGAGCTCATAATCCGTTTGTTATTTCTGAACGGGTGAACTCAAGTCCTGTGTAATGTCTGTGGAAGTGTCACAGCACTTCTTTCTGAGATCTTGTATGATGTGTAGCTGCTGTTCTGTGAATATGTTTCCAGACTCATACAGTAACTTCAAGAGATAACTGTGATGTCCAACCTAGAATTACCTGAAGGATGCTACATATAACATAACCTTCATGGATGGGAGCCACATGCAAAGCACCAGCTCTCATTTCCACCACAGGAGTTGAGGTTTTTCCATAAGAGTACATGGATAAATGGGACTGGTAGGCAACATGGACAGCAGGCTTCTGAAGTTCTTCAAACTTCATCTCATCATATCTCTCCTGGTCACTGACTGAACACAGGGGAGACACTAGCTCCAGAACAGCATGGCATGGTCCTCTGAAAGAATGTTCATCTCTGTCTGAAAAATACACTCCCAAGAACCTTGGGCATGCTTTCAGTCCATCACTATGCCGTGTCTTACTGGGTTGATGAGTGTTAATGTTTTTTGCTGCTATTCGAAGCTCTTTTTCAACAAAGATGTCATATTGGTTGCTCCCAGTCTCCTGTGTGGACTAATCAGCTGTAGATAAAAGAATGTCGGAAGGCTATGGGTCCCCTGTAAAGCCACACATGATGGAACCTGTGTCAATATCTACACTTTCTGCCTTAGTTTCCTTCATGGGTTTGAGGCTACCTGTGGTCGCCTGTAGGTAGCTGTCCCTTGTTGGCTTCAGACAGCTTGTGCCCAGTGCTTCCACTCCTGCAGACCTTTCCCATACAGCAGTGACCTCACACAGCAAGTGCTGGACATGCTGCCATCCCTCCCGCTGGGGTGAGCCTTGGTGGCAGTGATTCTCCCAATGATGCCACTGATTTACAACATCGTACGTAGGCTTGTCCCTCAGAACTGTGCTCTTAACTGGAGTGTGTGGCAATTGGGACTCAGCTGCATGCTGCTGCCATACAGATAGATTGCAGGAGTTTGTGCTTGACTCTGACCTGCTCTGAGAGGTACTAAAACCATGACTCCCACTCAGATGCAATGGGCCATAGGCACAAGCAGTGCATTTAACTGTGAAGAAGAATGGCTTTCCTTTTTGGCCTATGTCTGTGATAAGACCACAGCTCTCAAGTATTCACAACTGACCTTGGTCGAAATTAGTTCCTGTTGCAAAGCGTTAGCATAAGTTTACTTCTGGAGACAGCTGGAGCCCTAGTTTGTGTCAAGAATGAATCAATAGACTGGCTGTGCTTTTGCCATTGTTCCTTACTCTCTATGGTTTGCCTTGTAATTTAACGCATATTATACTAGTGTCAGCAAAAGCTAAAGTGTGACCAGTGCTTTAAATTAGGCCACAGCCAACCCTTCACCCTTACTGTACCCCATTCTGATGAAAGATTAATGGTTTAAGAAAAGATTTTCTAGAGTGAGTCATAGGAGAACAATAAATACTTAAAGACCCAGAAAAGTGGGAAATGGCAAAGTCTTCAAGAATAGTTTTGAAACAAGAGAGAATATGAACAGAAATCTTGAATTAGATACTGGATACGGCATTTGGCAACATTCCATATGTTTTACTGAAATTAGCTAAATAAGATAAAAATGCACCCTTTAGATGAACTTAGCTCATTATCATGTGAAAACCACATGTCTAAAGCTTAGATTACCCACCTCCAAATGAAGACTCCTATGCACTGAACGTGCACAATGAATTCAAAATGCATTGTACCTTTAAACTGAAGAAGGCAAAAGATTGTCCAACAGCTATTGAGTAGGCAGGTATTTAGACATTAGGTAAGTGCAAACTTAGATATTTTGACATATAAATACATTGCTTGGCTATAACTGGGTGTGCTGCCTCTGTGCATTCACCACCCAGCACACATCTCTGCACAAGCATGAAATAAACATGACCCTTTATGTGTATTGGCTTCTTGTACACCAGGGGAAAGAACACATTTTTAGGGACAATTTTATGACATAAGCATCTTTGTTCTTTTCCAGCAGCAACTTACTATTTGCCCCATTGGAGTGTGTATAGCAACATGCTGCTGCATGGGAGAAATGGAAGAAGAGGACACCCTCTCCCCAGAGAATGTGTTATTAAGAGTTAGGAGCAGCATTTTACTTGTGTAGCAAATGCTCTGTGCGCTCTTTTACTGAAAGCCATTTCACCCCGAGAGCATCTTACTTAAGTCAAAGCTGGGCTTAGGATGAAGTTGAGCTATACAAATCAGTTCTGGACTCAGAAAGAGATTTTTATTAATACTGCTCTGCTGCCTCTCTGCAAGTTCACATCTTGACAACAATCAAGTGATTAGAGACTCACTAAAATCCTGATGTGGAGAAACAGGGCAGGATTAAACCATACAATTTCTGTACCAACCTCAACACACACAGACAAGCAACTGCAAACCTTGACTGTTTATTACTCTGAGGAGCATTAAAGCTGGTCATTGTGTATTATACACGTACTTTATATATAAATGTATAAATACATCCTTGTACCCAAAAGAAATTGGCTGCCCCACTTAGAGCCTGAGCAGTGGCTGTCCTGCACCCTGGTAAGGGGCAAAGCCCACTCCATAGCTGAGGGGCAGTTCAGCAGCACTGAACTGTCAGGCCTTTCAGCAGCACAGCAAAGTGGGATGATGAGATGCTGCTCCTTCCCCTACGCTGACAATACATTCTGTCAGCCACACCAGTGCCTCAACGTTAACACTTACAAGAAGCGTCAGAGGCAGGCAGAAAACATCAAGAGAAAGACCTCTAAATCATTCTTTCTTTCCTTTCTTAGTAGAAACTTAGATCTGGGCTCAGTTCAGCTTCTGAATTATAGCAAATCCTTTCGTCCAAACAAAGCACTTCTTCCAGACTTCAGTTCACTTACAGATTAGTGTGGCTGTACCACAACAAAGCTGCAAACAACAAGCTTCTGTTTCAGAAGTCACTTTATTTATATTTTTAACGGGCAGGGAGGGGAGGGTTTGGTTTTTTGTCTAAGGTACTCCTAAATTAGTATGCTGCTGTTTCCAGGCTACTTTTTCCCACATTACATTTGTCATTCCAGTTAACAAACATACATTTCCATTAACATTTTGTGGTCCTTGTGTTGGCTTGAAATCTGAAGACAGTTTGAAACATGATTTTTTGTAAAATCATTTTGGCCAATGTTTTTTGAGATGTTCCTTTAACTGGGGGATTGTGGACAGCTGTTGTTTACAATGATGGCATCTGAGGGGAAGTTTGAGAAGTTCAGAGGTATGGTCTTTCACCATCACCTTTCCCTTGCTTCTTACCATCTCTATCACATCTGGGGATAAAAATAAGAGACCATATAGCATCATGAAACACATGACACTGCAAATCTCTGTGCACTGCTTCACATACACAGTGTGTCATTGTTGCATTCTAATTTAAACCAGCCACAAAAACTGTTGACTTTTACTCATTGCTACTCCCCAATATCTTAAATTAAATAAAACCTTTCACTTACTGCAACATAATGTATGACTTACACATTTGTTTGGAAGAAAAGCCCAAAGCCAGAACCTGCAAGCACCATTATTTGTTATGAAAAATCTTTTCTAATCATTACCTTGAGAGTTTAAGAAGTAGTCTGTAGTAAAAGAGTTCCAGTGCTTTTTGGTTTTCAGGGCTGGAGAATCAAAATCCTGGCTGATTACATGCAAATGTAGCTGACTGAAAAAGAAATATAATGTAGACATGAGAGAAGAAAATTTAATGCTTGAAGTTGTTTTGCAGTTGTATCAGCTGCAAACATGATTCAGCAGAGTCCCAGCCTTGTGGGTCAGTCTCGACCCTGTGACAAAAGAAACACAGTCTGTTCTGGAAGCACTGACTCTTGCCAGGCATTTCACTTAAACAGTCAAGGTCACTAGTTTGCCATTGGCCCCTTGCTACAGTCTATATTCCTGCTAGTTTCCAAAAAGGCGGAGACAGTAGTGTTAACAAACCAAAGGTTTATTAACGGTTTAATAATAAACCAAAGTTTTATTATGGGTAGAGTAATTGAATGGGACTTGATCAGTTCCCAGAAGCTTCATTCAAGAACTGGACAACAACTGACTGCAGTATCTACAGGCATTTGGACAATCTAATGTCTGGACTTACACACAAGACTCAAATCCTTGCTTGGTATCAGGCAGGACTCGACAAGTCTAGGAGTCAGTCCCTAATCCCACACTGGTGCCCTGGGAGGGGGATGCCCTAAGACTTGGCATTAGCAGCACTGCCCCTTCTAGTGGGGCTGGACCACAGGCATCCCACAGCCCCAGGCACCAACCTCTGCCAGGAGAGCCCAACAGGCACTTCCCGCCGGGCATAGGACGCCCGTGTAGTCCATCGGGATCTATGCAGCAGTGTGGGGCAAAGGACTGCACAACAAGCTGTCTGTAGTGTTGAGGAGCATTGTCTGTTCTTTAGCAATGCCAGATCTCCTCACAGATTTAGCCCCAAATCTGTGTAACCAGAAGAACAGGGTCTCCACCAGATGACTCCTCGAGGTCTTACCTCATACTGGGGATAGCATGGTAACCCAGTCTGAACTCCAGGCTCTCTCTGGCAGGGCACTGTTCGATCATTTTTTGCCCAACTGCATGCATGTGTTCCAGGAGTTCAAGGTGGTCCCTGGTGACTGACTTCAGGCTTGAAATGGGGTCCCATGGTAAGATAAGCCAGTGGTAACGTGCTTTGGGATATTTATCCTTGATGACTACTGTCTTTTCATCTTTGTAAACCTTGCAAAAAACCAAGTAACTAGATTACTTTCTGATTGAAAGTTAAACACATTATTCCTATAAGCACTATATTTAGTGGAGAGATGCTATCCAAGGAGAACTTTTGCTGGAACTAAGTTGCTGCAGGATAAGCCCCCTCTTCCATAACATATACCAGGGTAGCTATGGAGAGGTGTTCCAGCATCCTTATTCATATACTTTATAAAAGGAAAAAGCTTTCTATTCTTACATTACAGTAAGTTAACCATAGCTACAAGGTGATATCAAGTCTTGAAAATCACCTGGACTGCGATATCAGTGACATCTAGGGAACTCTACTTCCATCAGGCTATATTCAAGCTTTGTAGTCACAAACAAAAACACTGCGCTCAATATAGAGCATCTAGCAATGCACTGCACTGCCACATCGGTCACAGACTTCTGGAGTGAAGCAAAAATCTGAGACATGTTACCAGCAGTGTGCTGCAGACCTCCACCAGCATTACAAAGACAGAAACATTCAAGTCTGAGCTATTTCAGTTCATCCTACCCAACGTGCTGCTTTGTAAGATCACTCACAAGAAAGAGAATGGATTCCTGCCTATCATGCCCTTCTTCATGTTTTCATTTTGTTTTGCCTTCTGCAACAATTCAATGCAGCTGAGAAAGAGAAATGGTTGGGAAGCTTGTGGACAACAGTGGGGAAAACCTGCCCCAGCAGTAAAAAGCTGTCAGGTTCTGATGCAGAAACTATGTATTGTGTCTCTGGTCTCTTAGCAGTGCATCTGCTGATGAGAGATGAATGATGTCTCTGTCACATTTGCTAACTATTCTCATACGTTTAATATACAGCACTGATCATCTTGCTCTACAGGAAGGAAGATTAAAATTCTATCAGTACACAATCATAGGACTGATTCTTTCAGCAGCAAGATATTTTATATATACACATTAGCATCTGCTGCACATTAGCAACCAGTAGGAATGGGATAATTTTCAAGTCTTTTCAGAAGAAAGAAATATTGCCATTTATTTAATATTTAATAAAAAAGCAAAGATAGGAGTTCTATTGTTTGTGTGTTCAGTTCAAAACTACAACTAATAAAGCTAACCTTCAGTCACAAACAGTTATTTGTGTTTTAACATTAAAAGAACAGTTTTAAAACCTGCTTAAATTTTGGGCCAAGAAAGTCCTGTTTTGGTAAGTACTATATGAAATTCTGCTTCAGGGAAGAAAACTAAGCTTCATGTTTAAAAGGTAAGCAAGAATTTCCATAGTTTTATCATCCCCTATAGATAGACTCATTTGAAAGTGCTGGAAATTCTAGGACAATGGGCATCCAGTTCTCCTATAAGTCTATGCAGTTCAACACTCCAGCATGAATTTTTAAAAAATCAATCAAGAAATAGGAACCATCTGTTTAGTTATCAGCTAAGTGAGGAACTGGCTCACGGGTTGGGCACAAAAGGTTATAGTAAATGGGGTGACATCAGACTGGTGACCTGTCACTGGTGGTGTCTCACAGGGCTCCGTCCTTGGCCCAGTGCTCTTCAACATCTTAATAAACAACCTGGACACAGGACTGGAAGGAATAGAAAACAAGTTTGCTAATGACACTAAATTGGGAGAAACTGTCAACTCTCTTGAAGGCAGGGAAGCCCTGCAGAGAGATCTGGGCAGATTAGAGGGTTGGGCAGAAGTTTAACAAGGGAAAGTACTGGATTCTGCACCTGGTACAGGGCAACCCTGAACATACAGAGACACTGGGAAATGAGAGGCTGGAGAGCAGCTCCATGGAATGGGATCTGGGGGTCCTGGGCAATGGCAAGGTGAATATGAGTCAATAATGTGTCTTGGCAGGCAGGAGGGCCAACCAGGCCCAGCATCACCAGCTGGCCAAGGGAGGGGATTGTCCAACTCTGCTCTGCACTGGGGCGGCCTCACCTCCAGTGCTGGGGGCAGTTTTGGGAGCCAAAATAGAAGATAAAAAGCTCTTAGAGAATGTCCAAAGGAGGGCAACAAAGATCGTGAAGGGCCTTGAGGGGAAGCCCTGTGAGGAGTGGCTGAGGTCACTTGGTCTGTTCAGCCTGGAGGAGACTGAGGGGAGACCTCACTGCAGTTACAAGTTCATCATGAGGGGAAAAAGAGGGGCAGGCATTGACTGATCTCTTCTCTGTGGTGACCAGTGACAGGTCTTGAGGAAATGGCCTGAAGCTGAGTCAGGGAAGGTTTAGATTGGGTATCAGGAGAAGTTTCTTCATCCAGAGGGTGGCTGGGCACTGAACAGTCTCCCCAACGAAGTGGTCACAGCATCAGCCTGAAGTGTTCAAGAAGTGTTTGGACAATACTCCTGGGCACATGGTGTGATTTATGACGATGTCCTGTGCCATGTCCTGTGCTGGGCTAAGAGTTGGATTCAATGATCCTGATGGGTCCCTTCCAACTCAACATATTCTATGATTCTAAATTCTTTTCAACCTGATGGTGATCATCACCTGAAGAGGCCCAGTGAGGCCAGGGGTCAGATCCTGTCAGCTGGCAAAAAAGTGTGGAAGTTAAGAGTTTGCTGGAAACCAGGAAACTGCACTAAGAAACAAGGCAGTGCTGACTGCTGGAAAATGGGAACCTCTGTGACTTGCTCAGCTTCAAATGACAACCCCATTTTAGTCGGTGTCCCTGAGGAAACAAAGCAACTGCATGGCTTGTCTGCTCTCCCATCAACCCTTCTGAAATCTGTTGGCCAAATCTCACAGTGGAGAGAGCTCAAAGGTAATTAAGATAATGACACTCTGCAAAATCAGCACACTAGAGACTCCCAAGTTAATGTTACTACAGAGAGAGATGCAAGTACATTTCACTCCTTATGCAGGACTCCACTGATTAACCAGACTGTTAAAGCAAATTGCAGAAGGAAGAAAGAAAGCTCATTTAGCTTTGCGAGACAGAATCTACTATGAAGTATAAGTATACAGCTCTCACCTGCATTTTTGGATCTAGCATGGAGCTCTTTAGACCCTGACTCCAATGTCCTGAATTTTCCTATAGCATAGAATGGGAACAATAAATTATAAGACAACTAAGCGCCCGATTACATATTTTAAAGGATTCAGTTAAGAACATGCATTAGTATACAAGAGTACAATAACAGCTGAATGACAGCTCAATTATTTCCCTTCTACAAAATGCCAACACACCTGCTCCAGCTGCCCCTAAAAAGCTACTTTTGAAAACTTTTAACAAGATACTGTGACGATGAAAAGTTCAGTCTTCCACATGTTGGAAATTTAACAACAGGGAGCTAAAAATGTGTTTAAATTTAGTAATTTGGCTGCACATGTCATGACATAAGGCCCTCTGCTCCAGGAAGGAGCCAAGGAAAGAAAAAAGATCTCCATTAACTGACCTATGCCATACTGCTCTGCACAGAACAAAGTAGTTGCGGTGTGTGGCCTTTTTCTTAGATGTACTGGTTTTTTTATATTGTGCAGTGGCTTGTAGAGAAAACACAAAAGGCAGAGAAAGATCAAGCCAACACTAGCACCTATTTCTTAACTTGGTTACTGAACACCTAATAGAAGGCACGCCTCGAGTGCACCTTTTTCAACATGGATATTTTATCTGTTCAGGTCACTACAGAAGCACTATACTGATCACTTTCATCATATTCTTATAGAGGAAGATGTTCAAACATTATTATAGTGCTCGCAGGGAAATAGTGTGAATCATCATCTCCCTGCTCATTCCACCACAAATCTGGCTCTAATATAACTAGCCCAAGTCCAAAAATGAAGTGAGTGGTTAACTCATGGCAACTTGAGACTAAAATTTTGTCTTGAGGGTTTTCATGTGCCTTCCCCTCCACCACTGCACTAGTACCAAATGCATTAAGCAGTCTTTTATTTTGTCCATGCCACAAGGCTGAAAACTCCCTTTCAAAGATTTTGGCTGGCAGCATTCATTAATGTAAACATGGTTCTGTCACGTGGAAGGGACAAAGCAGGAAAAAATGTCCAGTGCAATCACAAATAAACAAACTAAAAAGAAAGGCTCAGGTTGTTCCATTCTGTGTGCATTTGCTTTAAGACAACAACTCAAGAGGTAGGACAGTACCCTTGAGTGACTTCAGCTAAACTGAGCTCATGTAGACAGTCTTTCTACCCAGAACTGCAGCAGAAACTGGAGATTAAATCCTCATTTGCTACAAGGAAGCCCCCTCACACACACCTAACCTTCAGGTCAGGTTAAAATGGGCCCCAAGTAACTTTCTCAGGGTCTGGGTGATGTCAGGAGCACATAACACCTCTCATGTTCTGTATACTTTGAGGATCTGTGTTCACCCAAGATGCCTTCCACCTGCAAAATCCACAACAGTAAAAGACCATGTCTCCCTATGGAAGAGACAGACCCAGGAGAAACAGCACAAATATTAACACCAACACACTTGCCTTTTTGCTTAAAGTTCCTTCTTGTGTAGATACAGTGGTATTGCTTAGCTTGGGATTTGTAGAACTGCCTTCTGTATCCACCACCTCCAACTTCATTGTTTTTCTGGGCACAAGCTCTGTGTCATCATTCTCACAGGAGTCCTCACATGGCATCTTGTCTGCTTTTGGAACAGTGCTCCCTGACTCTTCAACAAATTGCACCGTGTAGGGGTAAAGGTTATTCACAATATGCAGAACTTGGCCTGGCTTCATTTTCACCACTTCATCCTTGCCAATATTCACAAGATCAACACTAGTTGGGTTGACCCCTATCTTTGGTAGACAGAAAAAGGAAAAATAGTAGAAAATGGTGCTCCAAGTAGAATAGCCAACTTCTGCTCCTCTCTGCTAGAATACCACTACTCTGGAAAGCAAATGCATTTTGTACTCACTGCCCACCCTGCCTACATCAACCTGCTCAGGCAGTCCAGAACTGTGGATACCTGTCTGTGTCCCAGTCTTGCAGTCACAGCTGTCAGCACACAACCTCTCAGCACAGTGTCTGCAGAAGCTACAGCATCATCTGTGCTGCACTTCCCTCAAAAATCGGCAACCCACAAAACAACTAGTAACAGCAGCAACGATTTCTGAGGAGTAATAGTAGTTTTAGTAAATTATTTTACCACAATCTCACTGTGGTGTAGGCCACCTACAGTGATTGGTTGACAGATGGATTTTGCCTCATCATGAGGGTGACCCTAGGAAAATTACAAGTCTTCAGAAAAATGCTTTTAGTTAATGCTTATGCATGGAACAGGCTTTAGGAAACCAGCCCTCTCCTGTGACTGATAAACTCTGACTGTCAGAGAGTATTTCGTTAGCTTTGTCACTGCGATACCAGCATGCTTCACAAGATGGTATTATACCTCTCACTAGGTATTCACTTCAATGAAGCACATGCCTGATTCCAGCCAGGATCTCTGTAGTCTACAGTTCTGCAGTTTCATTCAGGTCAAGGATGTTTCCCATCCCTTGGGCAAATAAAGTATCAAACAACTGATCATTGGAAGCTAGTGCCACACACCTCTCACCTGGGAAGCAACTCTTCAACACGCAGAGAAAAAATACAACCACCCATCAGCAGAAAGCATTCCCAGTTTTGAGATCCCAGTAACACAATGTTCAAATCATGACTGGAATTGACTTCTGTGAAAAACTGTCTGAGAGATCTCTGCCAGATTCATCAGATACCAGTGGGGTGCCTGTGCTTAGTGGGCTCTGGAGGCTTCTTTCGAGAGAAGACGTTACCCCTGGGTAGAACGTGTTGCTGTGCTGTCAACACAGGCTGATGCTGTGGGCACACACACACAAATACCAGCACCCAAGACTCTTCCCTTCATACTATCTTCGAGACACTGAGCCTCGTAAGTGTGAGGGAATAGGCCTGCATCTGGTAACATGAGAAGGCCTGCAGTGCTGACCCATCCCTCCCCAGAAGTAACCACATCTTTGGCTCTATCGGCCATCCAAAGACCTTCTGCATTAACACAAGAACTTCAACTTAAGCAAAGGGCTGCCACAGCTTATGAAGTTTAAGGCTCAGGAGGAAGATAAGCAAGTTTAGTGGAACGAGCCCAAAATCTCCTGAATGCAGCACCTGAAAGAACTGAATGAGGATTCACAGCAGAATTCCCTGATGCTGCAAGTCTGGCTGTCTTAGACAGGAGTGTATCTGGAAGGAATACTGCAGTCTTTCATTGAGATGCACAAAGAAAAAAGGTCATTTCTAACGGCCACTTGCTGTAATCTCCCTTGGTGATAAGAAAGCTTCAGGTCCTTCAGACCAGTGATGAGAATCATCACTTGGAGCATTTGTGGAGTTCAGTAAAACAACCATCCTAGTAGGTATCAGAGATGTATGTATCTCCACACATAGAAACATACCTGCTTAACCATGACATACCCCTTGTTACAGTCTGCTTTTAACTGAACTGGAAAAGAAAGAACAAAGTGTCACAAAACAGTGTAAATAAAAAGAACTGTACCGAACCACCCACTGCAGAAAACACTCCTCTTTTTGAAGATCTCCTTGCTTCTGAAGATATTCTTTGTGAATGTACACCAAGAATTCTTTTGCCTCATCTCATCTTTCCAGGACCACAGGTAAAACAGAGCTAACCCATACTCTGAGTCAAGGGTGGAATTACTTCAGAATAAAGGTGGATTCTTCTACATGTTCTTTATATTCTTACCAGCCTTCTGTGACAATAAGCCATAGAGCAAGACTGTATCCATAGGCACAAAAGTGAAGGCAGGGAAGATGTGCAGTATTGTACAGATGAAGGTATTTTCATATCTTCTCCAAGATCACATTATTTTATGCATAAAATAACAAGTCATGCTAAAAATCAGTTGGTGGAGTACTAGGGAGAAGAACTGCTGCTCACAAGCAAGAGTGCAGGCAGTGAAACACAACTGTGAGCCTAGGAAATCACACTAAGATTCAATGCTTTAGTTTACAGAGGTGGACATCCTATCATTGGGTGTCTCTGATTTTTTAGGTCCCAGAGATCTCCATAAGTGCTTATTAAAAAAGCTCGATGACTTCAAGAACCAGGCAACACTGCTGACCACACAGAGGAAGGAGGCAAGTTCAGATGCTGCTACCCACAGAAAACAGGATTTGGGCTAAACCACCTTACCTTGCTGCCGTGAACACTTCTTATCCCTTATCCCAGTCTCTGGGCCACGCCCAATTACCACAGCTTCCAAGTGTGGCAGTTTCACTCGCTGAGTGCATTTCTCCTTCCCCACAAGCCAGCACACACGCATCACTGTGCTACAGAGCAAGATAAACAGTGTGTTACCAGCATGCCACTTCCCGATGGGCCACTTTCCTGTGGAACAAGGTCCATGAATTCTGCTGCCAGCCCGTCTATTAGCTGAGCCAATTCTGCTAACTGGGTTCATGTTTCCGAAATTCAAGGCAAAGCACATCCACTAGGACTTGAAAAATCTAAGAGCAGGTTACTGTTGAAAGGCCAACCTGCTGTTTTCCTCCTACATTACCATACATTCTCACATCCATGAACCATATATAGCAAAAATCAATTGGATTGATAGTTCCATCTGACAGAAAAGCCTACCCACAAAAAGGCGCAATTTGTTTCCTACTGAATCAGAGTTCATCAAAGAGATTAACTTAACTACCAAAACAACAGAGACCAGCAGAAGACAGAGAGGATGAGAGTCGGGATAGCTTATTCAGCAACAGCCAGCACATGGACCAGGCTATGAAACCCTCAAGTTTACACTAATTTGATCCTGGAAAGATCCCTCACCCTCACCCTCACCCCCACCCTGCCTGGTGCTCGGCGCTGCTCCTCCCAACTCTGTGGTGGTGAGCTCATCCCGGCGGAAAGCAAAGCACCGTTCCCAGTGTAAAACCGACACTGTCACACACATTGCATCCCTATGATACACCCATCCCCATGGGCCCCATCCCCATTCGCCCCGTTCCCATGGCAACGCCAGGATGGCCCCCTCCCCCTTACCGCCCCCGCCGGCGCAGCCAATCAGCTGCTGCAGCGCGTTCCCACGTGACCAGGCAGCGCCTCAGCCACGGCGAGTGGCCCGGCGCAGGCGCACTGAGTAGGCGCAAAGGGGGGTGGATTTGGGGCCTGGCAGAGGCGCAGTGGCGCGGAGCGGGCCGGGCCTCCGGCCTATCCGGCTGCAGGACCAGGCCCGCGTAGGGCGCGGTGGGGAAAGGCGCGGACCGCTGCTGGGAAGACGGCGGCCAGGCCCGCGATCCGTACCCGGCACAGCTCGGTGCCTCCGAGGGCGGGCCCGCCCGGCGCGCAGGCGCGACTCGAGGCACACGCGCCCCCGCGCGGGGCGGGGAAGGGCGGGGTCCGCGCTCAGTGCGGGGGGCGGGAGCGGGCGCTGATTGGCCAGACGCATTCCTCTCACGAGCAACTATTGGCGGGCCGGTCNGGGCCGGTCGCCCGGGCCCGGCGCGCATCTGGGCAGGACTTCCGGGGTGGGGCTGGCTGTAAAGCGGCCGGGCTGCAGGACCGGCCCGAACTTTCCAGAAGAGTCGGGATCCGAGCCGAGGTGAGCGCGATCTGCGCCCGCCGTCCCGGGGGTCTCCCGCCGCCGCTGCCGCCATCATGGTGAAGGAGACCACCTACTACGACGTACTGGGCGTGAAGCCCAACGCGTCTGCCGAGGAGCTGAAGAAGGCCTACCGCAAGCTCGCGCTCAAGTACCACCCGGACAAGAACCCCAATGAGGGCGAGAAGGTCGGCGGGACGGGCCGGGGCTGTGGGGACGGGAGGGAGGGGTGCCGGGCGGGGGTCCCGCCGGGAGTGCTCCAGGGGCCTGAGTGCCGGTATCTGTCCCTCCTGCAGTTCAAGCAGATCTCCCAAGCTTACGAAGTGCTGTCGGATCCGAAGAAGAGGGAGCTGTACGACAAAGGAGGCGAGCAGGCTATTAAGGAGGGCGGCTCCGGCGGCGGCTTCGGGTCACCCATGGACATATTCGATATGTTCTTCGGCGGCGGAGGGAGGATGCAGAGGGAGAGGCGAGGTAACGTGTCGGCGGGGGTAGACAGGATCAGATTCTCTGAGGAGAATGCCGTAGATGTAAGAATTTAATTAGTGTTTAAGTGAAGTTACAGACTGAATCTCAAAATGGGAGAAAGCCGTTGTTCCTCTTCAACTGAAACTACATGGGAGGGTGTTTGGTTGGTACGGTGGTAGTTTGGTCTCCTGTGCATTGTCCCCTGTTAATCACTAACCAGATGTTGTGTTTGGAGAACCTTTAGCTGAGTGTAAGCCCAGCTGCTAAAAGGCAGAATAGGAAACAGAAGGGTAATGTAGTTTAAATTGATTTATGGTTTAAGTTACTATAAAAGTAGTATCTAAAAGCAGCTGTCTAGACCCAAAGAACAAGAGATCAAGATTCAGTTCATTCTGTGAAATGTTTTTGTGTCCCTGCTGTGAGGTGGAATTAAGTTGAAGCTGCAGTAAAATGTTGCTCAAAAGTTAAGCTCCAGATTAATCACACTGGGAAAAACTTTAAGTTTGTTATGAGCAGTGCTGACCCTGTCACTTCTTAGTGCATAGCTGGTGAAAAGGGAAGGGGAAAATATTTTGTATCTAAGTGTTAAGAGTGTTGTGTCAAAGTACTCCTAACAACTCAGAGCTCAGCATCCATTGCAAAATTAGTAATAGAGCAGCTAAAGTGCTAAGGAGTTCCTAAGTGTAAAAATGTAATTGCTAATTTCTGGTTTGAGAAAGTGACCAGGCGAGAGGAAGTGCTGGAGTGGAGATTCTAGACAGTCTGTCACTTGTTTGTAGGAGACTTTCAGTGGCTTTGGTAAAACCGGAGTCCTGCATTATAGAACTTACATGTCTGAGGTTCTGCATGTTCTGTTGCTGTTACTGTTTGTGCTTTCACAGAAAGTCTTTTCTGATTTTTAACAGAGTTGGAACCACTACAACTGTGTCCTAATATGACAGCAGCTGGGAAGGGACTTTAGGCTAATACCAGCAAAACAAGACAAAGCTCTATTGAAACAAGATATTAAATACCAGAGACTTTGTTTATCATGGCTTGACAGGGGGATGTGCAGACCAAGCTTTCAAATTTGAGTAAATGTCTGTGTTCTTTTACAGGCAAAAACGTGGTCCACCAGTTGTCAGTAAGTTTAGAAGATATGTACAATGGTGCAATGAGGAAACTTGCACTGCAGAAAAATGTTATCTGTGACAAATGTGAAGGTAGTGTTGAAACTGAAGCACAAAATGTTTCTAAAGTTTTTGGGGGTTTTTTTCTGGCAGCACATAACCACCGATCTCCAATTTTCATTCTCAGGTCGTGGTGGTAAGAAAGGTGCTGTAGAATGCTGCCCTAATTGCAGGGGAACAGGCATGCAGATCAGAATTCACCAGATCGGGCCAGGAATGGTGCAACAAATCCAGTCTGTGTGTATGGAGTGTCAGGGGCATGGGGAGCGTATCAGCCCCAAGGACCGGTGTAAGAGCTGCAATGGCAGAAAAATTGTTAGAGAGAAGAAGATCCTAGAAGTTCACATTGACAAAGGTGAGGTGTCTTACTAAGGTGAAGTTTTGAACTTGGATGTACTGGCTGACTTTGCAGCACTAAAACAGAAGCTTTAGCAAATACATGGTGTTGATTTGGTGAGTAACGCTGCTGAATACATACACAGTAAAATTGCCTGTTGCTTTCTTTTAAAAAGTAGCCGACTTGGTTCTAGGGAAGGTTGACTACCTCTATGTTCACTTCTAAAGCTCACGCACATAACTAAGAATGAGTTTTGAAACCTGCATTATTGTAAGCAGTGAATTAATTCTCAGGTCCCTCTAAGCCCAATTTGTGATCAGATACCCTAATCAATTTTCATTGCCTGCATCGAAACCCTGCAGACTCCGATCACTTCTGCTGTGTTTCAGTGTGAAGGGGAACCAGGTCTGCTATAGTGATAGGGTGCAGAGACAGTGCTAAGCCTCTCATGCTTAGAACTGTTGGCTACACGACCCTGACAGTGCTGCTCAGTGGAGGTACTTCCTCCCCTGGCAAAATGCAACTCAATACACAAACCCTCAACATGATGGGTGCATGACAGTATCAAGAGACAAATTCCTCTGTTGAGGGGGCTGCTCAAAAGCTGGTGGAAGAAGGTTCTGGAGTAGTGTAGCTTGTGAGACGGAGCAAGCTGACGAGTACATGGCTTTTACAGACTTGCTCACAATTATCACATGCAACTGTTATATGTGTAAGTACAGCTTATGCAATGCCTGAATTTGTTGATTTAATTCTACAGTAATAGTAAACGTGAGGACTAGGGGGAATATGTTAGTGATATTTGAACATGGAGGTCTCGTGAGAAGAATGTTTTTCTAGAAAAGAGACTGATCTAGCATAAGGAAACTAGCATTTTTGGTAGATAGACTTTTCGTGTGGGTGAAATGAGTTTCTTATGGAAGGGTTACAGTCCACAGGGAATGAATGCTTCTTGCACTTGGCAGACACTAAGATGATATTTCAGAAGGAGATGTGCCACATTCATAAAACTGAAGAAGCTGATAGGTCAGTTGCTCTCAAAATGTAGTTTGTACACCATGTTTCTGCTTTCTTTTTTGTATTTGTGTGTATAATGAAAATTGTTTTCATGATATTTCCCTTCAGGACTTTATGTTGGTGGCTCTTTTGGCAGTACAATTAAACTTGATGGTCTTGAGACATAACACTGAATTCAGGTTAGCACCACTAAGATCTGTTGGACAAGTGAGTGGATTACAAAAAAATAAGAACAAATGCTTCAAGGGAAGATCTGATATTCTTGCTTAAAGATCCAGAGATATCTTGATACCAACTCATGCCTCATGTTTCTTGTTGGTGCTTGTATCTTAAAAATAAGAAAAATGTTTATTTGTTTCTTGCAATAGGAATGAAGGATGGGCAGAAAATAACATTCCATGGTGAAGGGGACCAAGAGCCAGGTCTGGAGCCAGGGGACATTATTATTGTCTTGGATCAAAAAGATCACTCTGTATTTACAAGGTAAAGACTCTTGAATCCTCTTATGTTATCTCCTGTACTGTTTTTCTACATGCTTTCCATGCTTCCACTCATCTTAAACATACTGGAGTGTCAGGAGACAGGATAACATGACTGGCACTCAGCCGTGAGTTTGTCTGGGTGGTCAGAGGAGCGCTGAGGTGGGGGAATTCTGGTGCAACTAGTCTGGCCACTTGTGTTTTAATAGCACGAGGTAATCTCTCGTGAGCTTTGGCAGCAGAAGAGGATAGAAGGCAGACAAAAGCAGTTAAAGTTAAGAGTTTACAAATCTTCAGTTTTAAGAGCTCATTGAAATACTGAGATTTTGTTTAGCAGTTTTGAATATTTGTGGCTATTTCCTTGCTCTCAATTACTTAGCTCAGAAAACTGCCATTTAGTGTAGGCATCTGTTGTCCACTTGGCCTCAAGGCATGGAAAAATTGGAGTGTGTACACATGTGTTCGTGGATCGTACACATGGACAAACTTACTCTGTATAGCATGCACCCTTCTGATCAAACATTGTTTCCCGCCCTTCGTTTCCTGCCTGAGTGCTGTGGGCAGGGTAATTGATCCTGTCTGGCTTTTATTGTGAAAGCAAAAGTGACTCAAGTAGCTCTGACCACTTCTCAACTATTTTGTGTTCCCAGGCAGTACTGCTCAGTGTTGAACACCTCCCTCTTTTATGTTACTGTTTGTGGAATCAGTTTGCCCTGTACATTTTGGTCCAGAGTAAAAGCACCACTGATGATCTCGCAGAAATGTGTTGTATTTGGTGTCTCACTGCTGCTGTTCAGAGCAGTTACAAGAGAATCAGTGGGTTTAGAGAAAGCACTTACTGGTTTAGCACCAACCATTGACCTTCTGCTTGTAAATAGGAACGGTGAGCCAAAGATTCTTGGGAAACCTGCAGCTGGTCTGCCTTGACTATCGTGTATGGTGCTGAGCTCTTGAAGCTGGTGCCAGAACTCTGTGCCAAGGAACACTGAGCTCACAGGTTAAGAAAAAGTTCTGTTTGCTTTGGATAAGCTTACTCAGCTGATTTTTCTTAACTTCCAATGAAACCAGACACTGAATCAGATATGCCTAACAGTTCGCATGGTTTCCTGGGACTTGAAGTCACAATTTTGCTAGATTGTTTTTGTCTATCCTTCTGCCAACTGCCTTCTTTGATAATCCTTGATATTACTGGTCTTCTGGGGTTATGCTCTCACACAAGTGGGATGTTCCTCCTCTTCTGTCAGAGTCTAAAGTTAGCTTTTCATTCAAGTCTCCTTCCAGAGACCTTTTAAAAACAGGGAGAGTGCTCTACGTCCTTTGAATAGGCTGGAGGATTTTGTGGTCTTTGAACATGTAGACAATCACTGCCATTGCCATACTGAAGTCAGAACACAATTAAAGTGACTATCACTATCTATTTCCAGATACTTCTTGGTACTTTCTAAAAGATACTTGTATCATTACCCAGAGTGGCCATCGCCTGTTCAAACTTCCTCTGTAATAAATCTTCAGAGTGTAACAGATTACCATAGTGCAAGCTGGTGCAATTAAGAAGGTATTTACCTACACAAAGAAAGGAATTAATTGTCCCAGTTTCAGTGTTTATGAGGCTGAGAGACTTTCTTTTTTTTTTTTTTTTAATTGGGAAGGATCAGTGAAGTGAAACTGGATGCAAATCAGCCTTGCTGTATTTATTTCTTTTCAACAAACACTTCTGACAATTTAGATGGCTTGACATGATTGTTATGGCTGTCAGGGTGGGTATCATTCTGGTAATTGCATGAGGAGTAGCATTGATGTTTGGTATTCTTTATTTAGTTGCCCAGGCTTCTGTTACAGTTACAGCATGTTGTCATTTCCAAGTTAAATATTGAGGTTGGGTATGATTCTTTTACTGTGTCTCTCACTGTGACTGTTGATTGGTTCTGCCTTAGACGAGATGAAGATCTGCTTCTGTCTATGGATATTCAACTGGTTGAAGCACTATGTGGCTTTCAAAAGCCTATCACAACGCTGGATAACAGAACTATAATTATTACCTCCCATCCTGGTAAGAGTTTGTTTGCTTTCTGTTGGAAGTCCTAGTATACAGTGAGTCTAAGCTAGAAATTTAAAGGAACAGAAACATCCCATCTTGATGTAAAAAGGGTGTGTGCTGGTATCAAGTTCTTTGCCCTAGTCTTTGCAGTACAAATCTTAAAATAAAAAAGGATTTTTTCATAGCAGTCAGCAGTAATTTTCTCTTTGCGTGACATAGTAACAGACCTTACCTCATGGACATACTTGCATCCTGAGGATATCTCATGAGAGTTGAAGGCCGTGGGTGTCTGAAAACCAGTTTTTCAGCCTTGGAAGCGATGGAACACTTAATAAATTTGTAAGTATGCTTCCTTTGGGAAGCATAACAAGGTTACAGGAATGTAATGTAGACATCAGTCTGCTTTCCTACTGAGATGTTACCAGGCAGTAAGTTCCTGTTAGACTACTACACGTTGGTGTTGCTGCCTAACCGCAATGTAGAAAGCTACATAAATATTGAAGGGAATTATAAGTAAAGCTGCTTCTGTTTCCTGCATGGATCCCTCCCTTTTTTTCATAATTTTTTTGGTTTATTTTTTTAGGCCAGGTTGTTGAGCATGGGGCTATTAAGTGTGTGTTGAATGAAGGTATGCCAATTTATCGCAGACCATATGAAAGAGGACGTCTGATCATAGAATTCAGGGTAAGTGAATCAACTCACTTCCACAGCATTTCAGGACTGAACATCCATCAGAAATTTAAGCAATAAGCATTACTTCAAGTCGAGAAGAGATACCAACAATCAGATACCCTGTTTTGGTATTTATTCTTTACAATGGCGAGAACACGTAATCCATCAAACAGAATTACAGTTCAGAACAAAGAGGAAACTTCCAGAACACTGTGCTGAAAGTACATTAGGTACCAGAGCAGTTTATTCAGCAACCTTGTGAAGTGCCATTTGCTTGACATATTCTTTAGCTTCTATTATCCTGTAGGGAAGGATGGATGAGTAACTTTGACTTCTGTGCTGGAGCAGAGGAGTAGGTTGAAAAATGCTGATTTTCTTCTCTGGGGAAAGCTAATGCTGGGAGCTATAGCAGTGGGCCCTGTCTGCTACAGCTTAGAAGATATTTAGCCATATCCCTAATGCTGACATTTTTATATATATAAGTATGTAGTTGTATATGCCATTATATTACATATATGCTTTGGTTTTGTGGGTGTTTACAGAGAGCAGCCTGACGCAGAAGGAAGATGTTGATTGAGTTGCCAGAGTTAGAAGTTAACTTCGTGCAGGCATTAAAGAACAGCTTAGTGATGTTGATAATTTTTTTAAGCTCTGAATTTAAGTCATCTGTGGTGACAAAGCTGACTTTGACAGGTATTTAACCTGTAAGTCTATTTGACCTAACAAAAGACCAGTTCAGATAGACTTGAGTAACCTCAGTTCTTGATGATTTCAGGTCATCTTCCCAGAGAGTGGCTTCCTCTCCTCAGATAAGCTGTCTTTACTCGAAAAACTGCTACCTACAAGGCAGGAGATTGAAGAAACTGAGGATATGGAACAGGTGGATTTAGTGGACTTTGATCCATCTCAAAAGCGAAAACACCACTATAATGGAGAAGTGTATGAAGATGATGAGCATCAGCCTAGAGGTGGTGTTCAGTGCCAGACATCATAAATGGGCCAGTGAATAACTTGTGATGCTTGTTTCGTATGCAGTAGTGGATGAGTGAAGGACTACAAGCAGTTCGCCCTCTCCTCCTGCAATTTGTTGTTCTATCCAGCCATAGTTATTTCTAAAAGCATAAAGAAATAAACTAAGTAATTAAACTGACTTTGCAATTTGTATAAAGCTCCAGGATGCAAGTTCAAATGAAGTTGACTGCACTTCACCCCTGCCTCTTGGTCCAGAAAACTCCCTTACCTGCTTGTCTTTTATTCCAAACCTTGTAATTCCTGTATGTGTGCAATTGCCCAGGCTTAAACTAAGATTCTGTGGTGTGCTTTTTAGGAATTCTAGATCTTACACTCTGTGAATAAAGTATGCACAAGTACTTAAAATCCATGGTAAGGTGTAGTTAAGTTTTGTACCAATTAGGATAAGAGTGTTTGGGCTTGTACTGGTGTTTGTTAAATAGGCACTGGCTGTAATGCAACCACGTGGTACATGAGGCTGACATGGTTGTGGTCAATGTTCACTGGCCCATTAAAGTCATGTGATTCCCAAGCTCTCCAGGCTGTTCCACGTGAGATCGGGTAGTCCTTTGCTGTGCCAGCACTGGTGCTGACCCCAGAGCTAGATGTGGAGCTTGCTTTGTTTCATGGGTGACTCCTGTTGGGCTGCTGCCCTGCGCCACATTGCCTATGGAGCCAGTGGTTGCTTGGAGCTGCCTTTGCTACTGCGCAATACTAAAATCTGCTAGGCTTTATCAGCACACAGGTGGTTTGGAATGTCAGACTGCTGCCAGGTGAAGCTTGATTTCCACCCTGATTACTGAAATCAGATACTCCTCAGTGGTGTGTTACAGAAAGTGGTACCAGCCCTCTTAGTGGGTATGTGTGATCTGCCAAGGAGAGAAGCTTAGTAAATACAACCAACCAATGCATCTAGGATGTTCTGAAATTAATGTATTGTGTGCATTATTTCAAGCTGACTCTTGAGATTTCTGTATGAATGTTCTAATTGTAGATGAAGTGTTTCTGATGTAATTACAAAATTGTTCATTGCCTCTTTTCTTAGACCAGATGTTGGTTTAAAAACACCACCCCCTTCTTTTTAAACAGCCGTTCACAGAAAAATCTTAAAAACCTTTCAGAAAATGTGCTGAGAAGACAGGTCCAGATTTAACCTCTAGTGGGGTAGTTTAGTCTTGCTCAACCATCTGGCTTGGGACAGAGCTTATGCTTTTCATACTGCTTCGAAGCAAAAGTGTCATGAGGCGAAGTTGTCTTGAGTGGCTGCTGCGTGGCAGTACATGTGTTGTAACTTGAATCTGGAAGCTCTTAGAAAAAACATCTCTGGCTTATCTAACCCTTGCACATTTCATTTTATAAAGACAGCTGGTATACCATGGTTTTTTTATCTCAAATGTCCCTTTCAGGTACCAAGAGAACTCTGATCTTTCACCTGTGTGTTTCACCTACTTTTTTGTTTTCTTTCTCAACAGAAAAAAAATTCCGTAGGCCAAGTGTTTTTCCAAATTCTACTTGAGTGAGCTCATCAGTAAGCTGAACAATGCAACCAGCAGCCACCTGTGCTCTATCAGTAGGATGGTTTCTCTGAGTCAAGAGCAGAAACAGTAATCTACCTCTGCCTAGGGCTGACTCCTGCACAGCTGGCTTTAGACTTCAACAGCAGTAGAATATGCTGCTTCTTTTCAGCTTAATAAGCACCCTTATTTGTTTTTTTCCTTAACCACTAAATCAAAACAGCAAGAACAAACAGCACTCCATTCAGAGCCTTGAGGATGACAATGAGACATGATTTTGCTTCAGATGACTGTGTATTATATTTTTAAAACCCCATTCCATAGACTGACTTTCTCAGGAACATTAGTTTTCATTTTACCACTCCCACAGCTGCATCTGTGTAGGTCATCTTGAGGTCATGTTCTTGACTTTGGAGGCCATGGACAATAGTGCTAATCCACAGAGGATGATCCAAATTTGGATTCCAAGAGGAGGGTGGCTGACCAGAAGCTGCCTCTAGAAGCCTTAGCAGAGCAGTCCAGGGAAAGATGCTACTGCTAGTGCAGGAAGGGCAGCAGAAACACCACTGCTTTGAAATGAGCTGGTTACTGTTACCAAATCTGCATCCCAAAGAAATTCTGGCAGCAGTAGAGTAAGCTTTGGGCAAAAACCACTGGATGACAAGAGCTAGCAGGAAGGACCCAGCCCTTAGTGCTTCAAGTACAAGGTATGGCCTCTTCCAAGCTCCATTGTTCTCCTGTGATATCTGGGTATCGCACACTTAGACCAAGCAGCTACACATGTTCTGGGTCACTGAAAAACGAAGTAAGAATTTTTTCTGGCTTGTTCCTTTGTGTGGGATACAATTTCCAATTTGGGGAAATGAACTGAATGGGTAGCTGTACAAATTGAGGATACAGTAGCACAAAATAGCTGTTCCTGTAACTACCAGTGTAGTAACCTGACCTGTTGTAAACTGAGTTTGCGAAATTAATTCAGTGTTTCAACACAACCTAGTTCATATGATCGAGTTTATAGTCTATCTATTACAATTATTCCTTTTACTGTGCACGAGGCATTTAGGACTTCATTTTTTTCCCCATATAACTTGCAGCTCCACTATTGCACAGGTTGGCTGTGAAACAGAACAACCCACTGCAGACTCATTTAGGAGCCTGCTCTCATTTTTGCTTCTGCTTTCAGAGCCCTTAGACTACGGGCCCTCTCCTCCCCATAGCTTTGAATACCTGCTATCCAGAAGCAGTGGAAGAGGTTGTCTCAGCCCAGGGGTGTAAACTCAATCATCCCTAATCTGCTCTGAATTTGCAGTGTGGTCCAAGGTCAAGCAATCAAGCAACTTGTCCTCTGACATTTTCATTAGCAACTTCACCTGGGAAGACATGTTTGTGACTGATTCCTGCTCAGAGCATTAGTAAAGCACACTAAGAGAAGTGAGGTTTGATTTACGCTACTCTTCTTCAAAACCACACGGAAACAAATACTACACACATTTTCTTAGGAATTAAGATAAGCACTGTTACAGTGGCCAAAGAATGGGGGACTACAACTACCCTGTAAACTGCTGTCAGGAAAACACAGCAGAATAACAACAATAAATAACAACAGTAGATCCACATCTCAGGGAAGTGCTAAGTGCTTTAGGGCTCTGCCATAATGGTGGACATTCTGGAGCCAAAGGTCGTGTGTCTACTGAGACAGTCCTTGAGAAGCCTTGATGCAGATTCCACTCCGACAAAACTGGTGAGGAAGGAGGTGCCAGTACAAGTGGTAACTTCCAGTGGATGCCCAGATACTTCTCCTGAAGAAAAGGCTGGTACCTGCACAAAGTGCGCACAGGTGGATGACCAGCTGTGGCAGGTGGTTGAATGACAAGAGACAGACAGTTGGCTGTGCAATATTAGAGGGGCTGAAGCAGAGAGAGCTAAGTGGCTTCAGAAGCCCATACCTACAAGGGGTATCACTGAGCCTGAGGTGCCTTGCACGCTGGTGACCCACAAAAGCTGGGCTCCAATTCAATCTCCACTCTCCTACATCCAGACAAAACGAGATGTTATGGTTTGAAGGCTTTAGATGTCCATGAGCAAGGCCAACAAAGAGAACCTCACCAGCAGCACATGATGGTTACCATAAAAAGAAACGTCAAGTGGTTGCAGTGGGCACTGAGTTGTCCATCTGACAGCCTGATAGACAGTCATGAAGGGTAGCCTGCCCTCCAGGAGCTGGGATCCATGATGTTGCTGAGAGGGTACCTCAACCTGTCATGAGCACAGACACTACCCCCATCACTTCTTCATATGGGTACAAGCCGAAAAATGGGTGGGATCATGGAAGACTATAAAGCCCTGGCAAGGCACGTGAAAACCATCCCAAGTCATCCCCATGCCCAAGTCATCTCCTCTTGTCCTTCCTGTTAGAGAAATCAGGACAGCCAGAAACAAATACATTGTGTAAATCAGTGACTGGCATCATGGCTGGTGCTGTCAAGAAGGTTTCAGCTTTTATAACAGTAGGTTGTGGTTTTATGTTTGTAGCTTGTTATGGGGGTATGGGATCCCCCTGGCTAAAAGGGGCAAGAGGATATTTGGCAGCAGGCTGGCTGGTTTGGGGCTTTAACTAACATGGCCTTTAACCTAAAGATCTCGAGGAGCAGGGTCCAAATGGCAATGCTTATGCCATTGCCTCCTCCAGGGGAGCAGGTCACAGCAACCAGTGCAGAGACAGATGTACCTTTGCTGCCCCTGAAGTTGAGGGTCAAAGGGCAAAACACATCATGGATAATTATGGTTATGGTGAATGCTCTCACATCTCTTCTAGGAAAACCCATTCTTTGATTACCCCTGAAGTGTCTATACAAACAGATGCAGCATGGGGAATAAACAACAGTTAGAAATGCATGTATGTTCACAGGGCCATGATCTAACTGCAATTACTGAGACATGGTGGGATACCACACATGACTGGAATATTGTCGTGGATGGGTATGTCCTTTATAGAAAGGACAGAGAAACAAGGTGGTGGAGTTTCTCTTTATGTGAGAGAGCAACTGGAATGCATCAAGCTCCACCCCAGGGACAGATGAACAAGCTGAGAGTTTATGGGTGATCATTGCCTAGTGTGTCGTGGCAGCCATGATGGCCAACCATGTCCTGGGGCCAGCAGGCACAGCATCACCAGCTGGCCAAGGGAGGGGACTGTCCCACTCTGCTCTGCACTGCGGCAGCCTCACCTCCTATGCTGGGGGCAGTTTTAGGTGCCACAATATAAAAAAGACATTGAGCTGTTAGAGACTGTCCAAAGAGGACAAAAAAGATGGTGAACGGCCTTGAGAGGAAGCTGTGTGAGGAGTGGCTGAGGTTGCCTCAACATGAGGAAGAACTTTTGAGGGCGGCAGAGCACTGGAACTGGACATGGACTCCCCCTCTCTGGAGACATTCAAAACGTACCCGCTGTAGGTGATGGTGCCTTGGCAGGTGGGGTAAAGGATCTGAAGTGGTTCCTTCCAACCCTAACAATTCTGTGATAATCCAGGAGATTCATGGAGTGCATCAAGAAGAATTTCCTGACCCAGTTGATAGGGGAACCGATAAGCAGAGGTGCTCTGCTGGACCTCATTACCTAAAACCAAAGAGCTTGTTGGGACTGTCAAGGTCAGAAACAGCCTCCGCTCCAGTGCTCATGAGATGGTGAAGTTCAGGATCCTCAGAGGAAGGACCAGAATGAAAAGCCAGTTCTCAGGTATGGACTTCAGGAAAGCAGACTAGTCTCTTCAAAGATCTGCTTGGATGCACCCCAAGGGGTAAGGTACTGGAATGAAGAAGGGCCCAAGAAAGCTAGTTAATATTCAAAGCCCACCTCCCCCAGGCTCCACAGCAGTCCATCCCAGTGAACAGCAAGTCAGGCAAAAATGGCCAGGAGGGCCGTGGGGATGCACAAGGAACTCCTAGCTAAACTAGTACACAAAAAGGAATCATCTGGAGGGTGTAACCAAGGCAGGGTAAACTGGGAGGAACACAGATGTGATGTCTGGGCATCCAGGGATGAAGTTACAGAAGCTAAAGCTTAAATGGATAATGAGGGCCTCTGTAAGTACTAAAGTACAAAAAGGCCTCTGTAAGTACAAAAGGGCAGGGAATATATGGGGCCACTACTGAATTAGATGGGGCATCTGGTTACATAGGACATGGAAATGGTTGAGGTGCTGAGTACCTTCTTTGCCTCAGTCTTATTCAGTGACAACATGAGCTCTCAGAGAATTCCAGAGACCAAGGGGCAAGTCTGGAGCAAGGAGGGTGTACCTGTGGTATAAGGATGTTCAGGTCAGGGAAGACTTAGGCAAACTGAACATACGCAGGATCAATGGGCCCCAAGGGAATGCACCCACAAGTGCTGACAGGTGTCATTGCAAGGCCCCTCTTGACAATCTTTGACCACAGTGACTGGGAAAAGTGCCCAAAAACTGGTGGAAAATAAATGTCACATCTGTCTTTGAGAAGGGCAAGATAGGAGGATCCAAAGAACTAAAGGTCTGTCAACCTCACCTCAGATCCCTTGGATGCAAAACACAGAAACCATTTCCAGGCACATCAAGAACAAGAAAAGCTTTGGAAGTTGTCAAGATGGCTTCACCAAAGGGAAGTCATGCTTAACCAAACTGAAAAACTTTACAATGCAATGACTGACCTGGTGCACGACGGAAGTGGGTATTGCATCCATGGTCTTCTCTAAGGCCTGTGGCACGGTCTCAAGATCCATGCAGAGACAGTGTGGAGATATGGGATGGATGAACAGTGATGTAGATTGAAAACTGGCTGAATGCCAGGCCCAGAGGATGGCGATGAGTGTGACAAAGTCCAGTTGGAGACTCCAAGTGTGTCTCCCAGTGTGCCCCAGGGTCAGTACCACCTCCAGCCCTCAGCAAATTTTGCAGATTGTGGAAGTGGGAGAAGTAGCTCATAGGAGAGAGGATTTTGTTGCCATCCAGAGGGACCTGGAGAGGCCGGAGAAATGGACTGACAAGAACTTAATGAAATTCAAGGAGAAGTGCAAAGTCCTGCACCTGGGGAGGAACAATGCAATGCAACAGCACATGCTGGGGGCACTCAGCAGGAAAACAGCAGAGAAGGAACCTGGAGGTCCTGGTGGACACAAAGCTTAACATGAGCCATCTTTTTGGAAAGAAGGCAAATGGTGTCCTTGGTGCCAGCAGTGGAGGGAGATGGTCCTTCCCATCTACTCAACACAAGTTAGTTGTGCATAACGAGATGTTATGTTTGGTTCTGGGTTTTCCAATACAAAAGGGACAGAATTGTACTGAAGAGAGACCAGTAAAGGATCACGACAATGCTGAGGGATGAGAGCATCTCTCCTATGAGTAAAGTAGTATTAAAAATATTTTCTCAAGATCAGAATTACAGAATCCCTTAACAGAATTACAAACTGCCCCTGGAATGTGTCAGATGTTTCACTGTCAGGTATTTCTGTCTTTTCAGGAAGGAAAAAAAAAAAAAAAAATCTCTTTTTACTGTCCAAGAAACCCCTCTGTTGATATATCTAAGGAAGCAAAAAACAACCTGGGAATTCAGACATCATAGCTAAACAAAGAACTAAACACTACACTTGTACCAAAACTGCTGTGTGAGAATTCCAGATTAACTTTTTCCGCATTTCCCCACACCACTACAGACACAGACAATATATTTGAAGTGGAACTAATTTATTAAGTAAAAGACAAGTTATTACTGTTTGAAAGATCAATGCAGTAGGAAAGCATTCTACAAGAGATGAGGACAGGACACAGTGTGGCAGATTCAAACCTACATGCATTTGACTCATCATTACAAGAAAAGTCTCATTTTTCTGCATCCTAGAAAAGACACAGTCAGACTTTATAAGATTCTGGTGTACATTCAGAACAGTGTACATTAGTCAGAATCTCTCATCATAATGTAATCCAAACTGAAGAGCCTGAAACTATCTTTTTATCATTTGGTGGGACCCAAGTATAACCTTAACTAGGTCCACAGGCATATGAAATTAAAAAAAAAAAAAATCTTAAAAATAATTATTTAAAGCATTATCACAGCACTAGGAACACAGCCTATGTAAACCAAGTTTTGCATGTTTTAAAATATTGATCCCCTGGAGCCTATTTCTGTTACAGCTGGTCTGAAGACATTTTGCACTTACAGGAAGAGGGCCCCGGTAATAACTCCTTTCAGTCTGGAAGTTTAAAAAAAAAATCCCCAAATAAAATCAACTGTATCTCACTGCCACATTAGGCAGGTTTACAGTCTATAGTAGGAAGTGCTGGCAGATGGGGAAGGATAGGTTCATTCTGAGGCAGCTGTGTGACACTACTTTCCAATATATTTGGAAAAATGATAGTGAAATTTGAACACAGCAGAACCCAATGGCCTAGAAATGGCCCCATCTTCAGGATGAGGATACTGCATCCTCATCTGCATTCCAGGAAACGAATGCTGTTTCAGCAGTGGGGAAGTGACAGCTTTCCCATTCCACATTTCACTCAAAAAAAAAAACCAACCCAAAAAAAAAGCATTCTACTGCATTCGAAGAAGTCAACAACCACTCTTAAATGGGTACAGTTGCTGGCTCATTGAACTTTTACAAACATTGTAGGAAGAGTACAGACTTCAGGAGACAGAAAAAGCACTCTCACTGAAGTTGCTTTAGCTACTCTAGTAAAAATTAAAGTATATGAAATTAACTGATGCTATACTTATGCATCAATCTACTCTAGGTAGATAAAAATGTAATTCTCTGGAAACCTGAACTGAAAGTGGAGCAAGTATCACACCGCATATTTAGACCTTGTTAAAGCACAAACACTAGTAACCTGCAAGTAACAGGCATGCTTCAGAGCTTGCTGCAAAACAAATCTATGGCTTCCAGAGCTTGAGGAGGCCGTCTTCACTGTAAGTGGCAATCAGGTTCTGGTGGGGGTGATGAGCAATGCCAATGACATCTTTTTCATGGACCTACAGAATAAGCAGAAAGATGCATTAGGAGAGTCCTCCTTTAGCACATTCAAGACAAACATTCTCTTCAAAAGAACAACTGCAGGAAATCTGGGCTGAGGGTTAACATGCTTTGTGTATAGAGCATAAACAGGGGTACATACCCCTCAACATTATCTTCCAGGCACAATAATTTTTGTGACATGGCAGTTACTTTTTGTTGAGCAAGGGAAGGTTCAGTGAAGGTTTACATCCACTGAAATCTACATCATCTAAGTGTTCCCCATTAAATTTAGACATTCAAGCTCGTATTCCTCTCTAGATCAATCTAATGCAAACTTAAACCCTGACAGCTTTAAATCCAACAGCTTGGGCAGATTCTCCACGAGCTGGAGTCCAAGTCAAGACATGCTCTCATTCAAGTAAGTCGGAACTACTTCACTCTTTGCTTGGTGAGTAAACATTTTCCTAATTTTTGCAATTAAATTGCTCTAAAATAAGTAAACATTCTATGGCCAAATGTTCTGAAATACATTTGTTACCAATTGTGACTGCTGGAGATGAAAATTTCCTAGGTCTGAGATTCCTCCTTACAGACTTCAAAATGAACATGTACAACATCATTGTGTCTAAACTCTGGAAAAGCTCAGAGCTAAAAACTTACAGTCAGAGTTCTCTCCAGCTTGCCGGTCACTGTGCTGAAGCAGTACAGCACAAAATCTTCACCAACACAATAGATCCATTCACCACGAGGCGAAAGTGCACAGCAGACAAAGTCACCACCTTCTCTCTTACCAGAGCTAAAACTTCTTACAATCTGTAAAGACACACCCCCCAAAAACATTTGTCAGGATTAAACAGCAGCACATCATTACTATCTTTAGGACAAAAATATTTAAGGAGTACTAGGTCTGTTTAGAACACAGACCTCTCCATAGCGGCAAATCCATGTTCTATAAACTTGAGTACAGAATAGTTTGACATGAAAACAAACCAGAGAAATTTGGTTTAACCCAGGGCTAGGTTATTAACTAGGTTTTTCGCATTCTTGAAATGACAGAGACTTGACAGGATACCAGTAAGATCACATACTTGTCCTTGCATATTCATGATGACAACGGTATTCGATCTGTTGCAAACAACGAAGTGTTCTGGGTTTTTAGGCAGCAGAATGACACTGTTCACAGTAATGTCTGTGCCCGCAGTGCTACCAAGAGACTTGAAGGTGTTGGAGCACTCTGTAGTCTTCACATTCCAAACCTAGTATAAAAATTAAAATAAAACTAATTAGCTTTAAAAAAAAAAAAAAA
>VZRL01006384.1:83472-110516 GCA_013397895.1 Origma solitaria
CGCCCCGGCGGGACGGCCTTGCGTGCCGCCCTGCGGAATGCGCACCGCGGGCTTGCCAGCTGCTGCCCACAGAGCTGCAGTACAGCTCCAGCGGCTGGACAGGAGCCGCTCTGTGCCCAGGTGGCCTGTGTCAGCAATAGTGTGCTCAGCAGGACCGGGGCAGTGACTGGCCCCGTGAAATCGGCACTGGGGAGGCCACACCGCGAGCTCTCTGTCCAGTTCTGGGCCCCCGAAATTCAGGAAGGACACTGAGATGCCGGGGGGCAACAGTGCTGGTGAAGGGTATGGAGCTCAAGTCCTTTGAGGAGTGGCTGAGGGTGCTGGCGTTATTTACCGTGGAGAAAAGAAGGCTTGGGGTGACCTTACCACCCTCTAGAACTCCCTGAAAGGAGGCTGTAGCCAGGTGCGGACTGGCCTCTTCTCCCAAGAAACCAGTGACAGGACAAGAGACAAGGGGCCTCAAGCTACACCACGGGATGTTCAGGTCAGGTATCAGGAAGAATTTCTTTACAGAAAAGGTGATTAGACACTGGAAGGGACTGCCCAGGACGCTGGTGGAGTCACCGTGCCTGGAGGTGTTCAGAAAAAGACTGGACATAGTTCTTAGTCCTGTGGTGTAGTTGACAAAGTGGTGTTCGGTCATAGGCTGGACTTAATGATCTTGTCACTGAAACTGGGAGAAAAACAAAAACTCTCCAACATTTTTAATGCTAGAGAGTCAATGCATTACTTTATTATCTGGCCAGGATGTTGTTCTGGCTAGGATCCCATCCACACATAGCCCGGGTGTGCAGAGAGAATCATTCCATGACACATGAGTTTTACAGGATTTTCTCCAAACTTTCTACAGTCAAAACCCATAGAGATGCACTGTTTCAAAGTTCATTGGTCCAGAGTTGAGCAATGCCCAGCATTCAGTTTCCCATTGGATCCGAATCTCCTGGCCTTCGATGTTAATTAGGTCTTCTTTCTTATCTCTCTTTTCCCGGACCAGGTGTCTCTGACCAGCCAGGGCTGAGGTTCGGAGCTGATGTTCCGTTAATGGCCGCTGATGGCCCTTTATCTTTTGGGCTACTCCCAGCCTGTTGATACGTTTAGTTCATCAGACCTCACCTGGTATAACAATATCGTGGAAAGAAACTTAAAATTCCTTTTCTCGGGGTAAAGACAAATAAAGTCTTTGACTAAAGTTATACAAAATTTTTCAACTGGTATATTTGCCAACAATCTCAGAGTTTTTTTCCCAACCTAACTAATTCTGTGATTCCACCCACTGTCGTTCATTCATAGGGATTTCAGAAGATTCCCTGTGGTGGCACAGACATGCTGGACTGCAGGTCTGGCATGCTGGCAAGGACACACAACAGTTCCTTGGCCTCCTGTTTCTTTGCACATGCAGGTTTGCAGCTCCAGGGTGTAACTTGCAGTTTGCAAATCTTAAAAAAACATTGTGAGCTCTGCATCTCAGGAGTGTGGTCATGATGAAGGAATGACAGTGCACAAAGTAATATTAGTAGGGAAATTAATAACATGTCTTCCTTGCTTTAATTAGGTACTAAGAATTGGAAAAATGCTGCTCGACTGGGCAGAGCCGTCCAGTGGTGCAGGGATGGGCATGAGAAGACAACTGTCCTTCAAACACATTAAGGGTGGCTCTGGCAGTCCATCCGTGCTGCTTGGACTCTGACTGAAGCCAAAAGTCTTGTAGCCCTGGTTAGTGCTACAAGATGAGTAAAACGGACTGTGTCCCTTCTGGCTGCACATAAGCTTAGTTGGCCTTGTCAGGAAGAGAGGCTCCTCGCTGCCTGGGCAGCTCCAAGGTCATGCTGCTTGTGCCTTCCTGGCATGCAGCGCTTCCCACCTACATTCAGTGAGTGTCTGATACCAGCACTGGCCTGCCAAGTATGTGGGGATGTGGAATCCATGGTACTCAGCCCCTCTTGAATGGACCTTTTCTTGCTGTTTTTTCAGGCGTGTGCATTTTGCTAGATGAGCCATGGAAAATAGAGCTGTGTGTGAGAAACTGCCTCCCTTTGCCAAGGAAAGCTGTTCTTTGCTGTCTCCGTCCCCAGAGTACTTAAGAAAGTAATCCAATAGCATGAAGTTGAAAAAACGGTGAGCAAGGCACACGGCTAACATTCTGCATTCTGTTGTTTCCTCTCGGTGATCCAAACTAATTTTTTGTAACTGCTTTAATGGAGGTGCAGGGATTAGTTCAGGGAAGTATTGTTTAATCGTTCCAGGCATATATGTTTTCAATGACAGGTGTACTTATGTTGTTTCAAGGTTGTTTTGAATACAAGTTTGATCCGGATTCTAACAAAGAAAAGCCATAAAATCCAGAGATGGCAGCTATTTTTGTGCTGGCAGCACATAGGAATCTGGCTCAGTTCCTCAGTAAATTCAACTGATGCTCTCTTGCTGTTCTCCCTCCAGTGTTAATGGCCTCTAGCAGGAAAAACCAAACAGGCAGGCTACCTGGTCCTGAACTGTCCCAGTCGTCAGGATGGCATTTTTCTGAGAGGTGAATTCAGCACAGGAATGTGCTAACAGACTGGACACATACTGGTTTATATACCCCTTCTGACCCTCCTTCCCTGATAGATGCAGAAGGAGGTGAATACCCCAGGTAAACCTTCTTGTGCCCTCCATGAACTCCATCTGAGAAAAGGCTCCCAGTGCTCCAAGTGCTATACAAACTCACAAGAATCAGACTTTTACTTTGTGGCTAGACACAACTATGGCCAATCTGATCTGGTGCTGGCAGCAGTCCAGTGTCTGGAGACCTCCAGAGATCCTTCCAAACAACACTCACAAGATGCCATCTCTGGCAGAGCATTACATAAGGGAAGGAAAGGTTTCTTTGGGAAACCTTTGGGAAATGGATGCAAAGGGAAATAAACAGCATTGATGCAGTTAGGCAGCACAGATATCTGCAGTACACTGGAGCTGAACCCAATCCTTCTTAGTCCCAAACCCATTCCTTAAATGGAAGCTGAGCAAGCACCTTGGAAGCAAAATTTTTAAGGCAAGATGTTTCTCTTTCTTTCTGGTAGAAAACTTTGTAAAACTTTTTTTTATTCCTTCTGACTCAAAAGTAGTCATTTTCCTGTGTTTCTCTCCTGCATGCATCCTCCTCTCTTGCTTCTCTGGGAAAGCAGCTTGAGCAGCCAGCCAGGAGTGAGCCGTGCCTTATGCTGACCAGGTCACTAGTCTGCAGTGGCTGTGGAGCAGAATCCATGAAGTGATGGGGTGCAGAATCACAGCCCACCATGCATCCATGAGGACATCACATTCCCTGCCAGTCAGACATCTGACTTGATGTGCAGTTGTGTGCTGCCTCACAAGCTGTGAGGCTTCTTTCCTATGGTCCAGTGCTATGGCACCAGAAGGCCACATGAGCCTACAGCGACAATGATGTTCTTTCCCTGCTCTCTGAATTACTCCAGTGATCTACAGTGAAGTTTGGCTTTTCTCAGCTTTCAGATCACAAGGCCAGAAATCAGCCCTTCCATCAAAGTGTATTTACTGTAGTCTCAAAATAAGATGCGCTCCTCTGAGGCCAGCCTCTTGAGAGAGGCTGTGCAGGGGAAACAGCCTGTGTGGTTTCTGTTTCTCGGTTCTTGAGAATACTTTTTGTGGATCCCTAAAGAAAAACCCCACCCCAAGACAAGTGTGTCTCACAGGGAGAGAGACCTGTGAATTGAGATTGATGTGCGGTTCCAGAGAGTTGTTAAACCTGTGCAGAACCAAGCTTTGTTTGTCATTGCTGGTGAGGCAGACCACATGCTGGGCCATGTGAGGAGACACAGGTAAAGGGACACTGTTATCTCTTCTTCTGGGTATCCATTGGGGAAGGATGTGGAGAAGCTGGAGGGGGACCAGCAAACAGCTGCAAGGCAGGAAAGGGCGTGGAGCACATGGTCTGCTGGCTGGAGTTGGGCTTGGCTTGCCTGGATGAGGTGAGGCAGGAGGGAGGTTTAACATCAGCCTATAACTGCTGGAGGAGTAATTCCAAATGGCTAAAGGTTCTTTGATAGCCTCAGCTGACCAAAGGCAGCAGCCACCTAGCTGTGGGGCTGTTAGCTGCAGTCACCAGCAGCTCTGGGAAAAGCACCACGGAGGTAGGGACAATGGAGAGAGGGGATTTTAAGTTGTAGCCACAGAAAGCCGGGGTGGGGGGGTGTGATTGGGAGAGCCTTGTCATCAGTAGGGCTTGGACTGAGACATTTGCCCCTCCCCACAAGAGTTCTGGTGGTGCTGGGGCCCTGCAAACTGTGGACCACACTCTGGCTTTATCCAACCCTCAGCAGCACAGCAGGAAGATTGGTAATTTAGGCCAGTCTCTGAAAGATACCCAATGAAATGTATCTTGGACTAATTAGGCCTTAGGGCTCAGGAACTGAGTTCCAGTTGCCTGGCCTCTGTTTTGACCCCTCTTTCCTTTGAAATTCATAGAGGAGAGGGGAAAGGAAATGAGAGGAGAGGCCCTACTTTTCCTGTAAAATGCCTGATTCCTTATAAAATCATTTGGCAGAAATCTCTTTCAGCTGGACAAGCTGAATGCTTTAATACATGCCTGCAGCCATTTTCCACCCTTGTCTCATTCCCCTGGCTGCTCCATCACTGCTCTGCATCAATAAAACTGTCGATGCATAGACACAAATACTTTTCAAAGAGGTAGCAGAGATCTCCAAAAGCATGTTAGAGGGCTCTGAGTTGCAGCATTATGTTATTTCCTGGGCCAGCTGGAAGTGCACAGCACTATGCTGTACACTGTTGCCTGTTCCAGCTCAGCTCTGGGTTTTGAGACCTTTCTTCCAGGCCAGCCTGCTAGGACACACAGCTTCCAGCCTTTGCCACGCTGTGAAGAAACCACATGGAAAATCCTAATTTCCGTGTTAACATTGCACGAGGAGAAAAGCAGCACAGACATGGTGAAGGAGAGGCACATAGTGTCTCAGATCTGTCCTAGGCACTAGGGATGTTTCAGAGCAGGTGAAGCCCAAATCTCCAAAGGAAGGCAGCTGTATTTCCTGTAATAACAAATTTCCAGGTCTTGGTAGGAAAACATTTCTGGCGGTCTGCAGTTCAACTCGCCAGTCCAAAGCTAGATCAGGTTGTGTTGGACCATGCTGTGTTCTGCAAACATCCAAGGACAGAGACCTGATTTCTGAGTCATACCACCCTCAGTGGATTTTTTTCATGCCCAGTTGGAATGTCCCATTCTGCATCATCTATCATGAAGACATGTCTGCTTCTTAGAAGAGTCTGTCTGTTTTTTCCATGACCACCATTCAGGAAGTAGATGACCCCTGTGAGAACACCCCAGTTGTTTCTTCTCCAGGCTGGAGAAGCCCCATTCCCTCAATGTCTCTTCATACACCCTGTGCTGCAGCCTCATCACCACTCCGGTGGTCACTGCTGGATTCTCTTCAGTTTGTCAGTGTTTTCCTTGTACTGGGTAGGTGCAAACTACAGGATGCAGTAGAGAGATGAGTCTTCAGCTGCATTATGTGGTGAGGAAGAATCACTTCTCCTGTGTTGAAATTGATGAGGTTGCTTCTGGCCCATTCCTCCAACGTGCTAAGATCCCATCAGGTAACAGGCCTTCCTCCCGAAATACAGCAACATTTGATATTAGTTATGGACTTTTTCCTTTCTCTCCTTGGGATGGGCTGAAATCCCTTTTCCACCAGACGTGTGTGCAGTGGGTTGGCAAGAGTCCTGAGAACTTTCCTCCTCTTTTGGCGAGGGATCCAGAGAGAGCAGCAGGAACTACTATTTCCCTGGAAGGTGGCCTTGCTGCAAATAGTGACTGGCAGAGAGTGTATTGAGAGCTGGAGTCATTCTTCTCATTTTGAGAGGTGAAAGGATGGCTCAAGTGTAGTCAGAAATTTCCTACACCTACATTTAGTGCCCACCTGCAGTCCTTAGGCTGGAGGTTTCATATCCTTTTTCATACCAGGCCTCCCCCACAGCTGCAGGGGAGAGGACTGAATCCAGTCACAGCAAGGGCTGAGCCCTCATTTGGGTAAACAGCTGGTGACTTGACTCATGCTCCTCACATGTGTGTGCACTGGGGTCTACAGCAGCATGTAAAGGGCCCATGCTCAGACTGCCCACTGGCTTCATCTGAGTTCATCTGCCCAGCTGACTCCTGGCTTGGGCATCTTGGAACCACTGGCACCTTCCCCAGGCTGTAAGGAGCTGCTAGCTGACCTGAAGCTGGTTAGGCACTGCTTTGTGCAGGCTGTTTTTCTGCTGTTTGCAGTGAAGGGCATGGGGAGATCCAGCACAGCTTGTGGATGGCACACAGTTGCTGGGGTTCCTAGAGAGGACAGCTTCCAGGCAGTGTTTCCACATGCAATTAGCAGAAAATGTCTGCAGAAGCCACATATGCAGCCATGCACTGGTTGCAGGGGCACCAGATGCATTAAGCTAATAGAGCCACCAGCATCCCTGCCATTTTCACAGAGGTGGCTGCTGTGCTTCTAAGCTGCATAGTTTTGAAGTCCTAAACCAGTTTGTGATATGAGGACAGACAGGCATTTGGGTGCACACAGGGCAGAGGAGGCCTCCTGAAAGCAAAATGTGGCATGGTGTACTTTGGCTGTATCATTTTGGAGGGGGAGACCACGTTACAGATTTATTTTAGAAGCTGGCTTCTCCAACCCGTTTGAGTGATTCTAATGTGTGAGTCATGTCAAAACTGCTTCAAGCTTAGAAGTGAAAGTAAAAATTAGGCTGAAAAGCTGTTATTCACAGACAAAAATTGATTCAAGACATCTTTCATGTTTAGGGAGAACTGTGAGAAGACTAATTTGTGTGTAACTGTAGACTAATCATGACTAACGACGTCACTCCCTGGTGATGTTTGATAGGATTGAGTATATTTAATTTGCAGGCTGTGTTACACTTCCAAGCTGTAATCTTGGGCAGGGCCCTTGGATGCTTTTGCAAATGAGTCAAGAGGCAAGCAAATGTGCAGTAGAAGTAAGGAAGGGACTAGAAATTATGTCTGTGGCTTGGCAGCTGGCAGCCTTTCTTCAGAGTTAGCCCCAGTCCCAGTCCCTGCCTTGAATTCATCAGCACTAGCAAGACAGTCTGCTCTCCAGGAGCAGTGGTCTCCCTGCTCCTTCACCAGTGTGAAATGCCTTTTCCTGTGAAGTGGCTTGGCTCTGAAGAAAACCAAACTGTCTGACAGCATGGCAAGGCCAAATCTATGCCCAGTTTGCAGACTTGGAGGGCTAGGGTTTGATAGCACATGCTGGCCACCACACTGCCCTGTGCACCATGGCAAGAAAACACCCAGGTAACTGGGATTTCTTGTTCATGCATGAACAAGGGTTCTCCCTTCACGCCATTCCTCCTTGGTACGCCCAACAAAAGCAGTCTTGGTGCCTCAAAATTTCCAAGCTGCTTGCCCTTCCTTTGGTCTTGTCTCCACATCTGGGTGTTTCTTGCGGGGTACAGTGCAGGAGACCAGCTGCTGTCCCTTAGGACAGGCAGTGTCCAGCTGGAGAAGGGCGCTTTCTCCCAGGTTAAGGGAGTGCACAACAACCACAACTCCTTTCCCCCATTTGTGTCGAAGCCTGGCCAGGAGGGAAACTCACCAGGCTTTTTTTCCCAGATGGCTAGAGAGGGTGACAGGAGGAACAACCTCAGGGACCTCCAGCAGCCTATACTGCTGCTTGGCTATCATGGCAGCATGGGAGCTGGTGTCTTCCTGCTGCTTTGTGTGTAACCTGGCCATAACAGACCCCAGAGTGGACAAGGCACAATTGGTTGACTAGCATAACCCTCCCAACTACAAGTGGTTTGTTTGGTTTTTAATCAATACCTGTAATACTGTCATGCAGCAGGGTGGTTGGATGAGAACCCTGGGTATCCTGTCCCTCTCACTGGGAAGCACATGCACACACCTCACAAGGGACTGAAGTCAAAGTTTGAGAGTCCTGGAAATATCTGCTGGCATCCTTCTCTTACTGTTTTTAGTCAGAACCCCAAGCCGAGTCGTGGAAGCCCAGCTCCTCCTGGAAAAGGGAGGAAAGCCAGCTATTTTCTGTATATCAGAAAAAGCAAAGTAGTTGCCTGCAGAATACCCTCTAAGCCAAGGTGGGAACATACAGCTGCCAGGGTGGGTCAGTTTGCACCCATCTCAGAACAAAGACGAGTTTTGCAGGCATTTGCACCTAGGTAGGATTTTCTTTTGTCTGTGCAATGGGAGAAGCTGGAGGCAATACCTAGTGATTTAATTTCAGTTATGTACAATAGACTGTGTTTTACACTTGTTGCTTAGGAAAGCACCTTCATCACTGCTTTTATGACCAATTTGTCTCACCTGAGTGGTTTCAGACCCCCAGCAGTGCTTGTGGTGGTGGAGCCTCTGGGGGGGTCTCTATTTTATACTTCTCCTTTCACACCAGGGATGAGTAATCTGAAGCAGCTCAGCTCAGAGGTGACAGGGGCTGGAAATGTCCCTGGGGTAGTGGAGGTCAACACCCCGGGCAGCCCCTGGTGCACCTCCGTGTGCATAAACTCCTCCTGCTCTCACCTGCACAGAATGGCAGGGGGCTGCAGCTGAGCCCAGGGTGACATGTAAGGCCGCATGGGCCCCAGCAGCACAGGAGCCAGCAGGTCTCCTGTCCTAACATATGGCAGATCTCTTCCCAGAATGCAGTCAGGACAGCTGTGGCTTTGTGCAGCCATGTCCTGGAACCACTCCCCAGGGATGGGGACCTTCTCCTTCCTTGCACTGTACCTTTGTATATCCAAGTTGTGGCAGTTTGGGGGTGGATTCCTGTGCTTGCAAAAATGGCAAAAAGCACACCCACAATGCCTGCCTATGCTGAGGATGTCTGAGGAGGCACACCATGCAATAAGTGTCAGTTGTGAATCTGATGTTTGCACTACAAGGAAAGAAGACCTTCTGGAGATCTTTGAGTCTTCCCAGCTTGGCTGTGCAAGCTCTTGAAGCTGTCCTTGCTTTGAGCACAGCACTTCCAGAGGTTCCCTTCCAACCTAAATTTTCACAGGATTCAGCTGTAATGGCAGGTATACTTAGATTTTGTTCATTTTTCTATAAACCAACAATTTATTGAGAACAAATTTGCCATAGCTGGAGTACTGTTGTGGTGGAAAGGTTGTACAGAACCTTTTTCTTTAATTGCTACCCTAGAAGAGCTTTACCAAAAGGGCAGGCTGCCATCCAGTATAAGTCCTTTGATCATGTGGGGCCTTTTGTGCTTGTTTGCCAAGTCACAGCACTACTCCAACACACAGAGGCCAAGGAGTTGGCAGAGGATCCAGTTATAGTCCCAGATGTTTATTGGCATTTACAGGTATGAACCTCAAGAAGACTTTAGCTCCTGTTTTGTACTCTTTTGTTCATTGAATATTTTTATATTTATTTGCCCCGAAACGTAAAAAAACCCCAGAAGTGCAACAGCATGTTCTGCAGACAAAAGATTAAGTTCTAGAAAACAGGAATGTTATATGTCTGTCTCTCACCACAGATACGTATATATGCAGATATATACTTACATATTCTTCTTCTGTTTTTTACAGTGCTGGAAATAATCATTATGAGGGAGAGGCTGACATGTTGAAAGGCAGAGCCTCTGTCCAGAGGGATGTCTCTAAATGGGAGGACTGGACCACCAGGATTTTTACAAAGTTCAGCAAACAGAAGTGGCAGTGGCATCTGCTACACAGGGGTGAGGGAAGAGTAACCCTGAGCATTGGTCCAGGCTGAGAAGTGACTGGTGGACAGGACTTGGAGGTAGCAGTGAAAAGAGCTTGAACATGGGCCAAAAGTAATTCTCATTGTGTATAATGCAAACTGCTTACTGAGCGTTACGAGAAGGACCACAGCCAGCCCAGTGGAGGGGTGTTGGAGACTCTTGTATAGCTGTAAGTCCAAAAAGCTTTTCAAGACGGTACATTACTGTAAGGAGAAATGGATAATGATGCTGGCAAAGTTCAGGAAGGATTCTTTCACTACCCTCCACAAAACTGCTGAGGTTACAGATAGTCAGACTGGTGGAAACCCAAGTGTTTCAGCAGGGACACTGAAATATGCAGGCATGCTAGCAGAAAACAGCAGGCAAGACGTTTTGCTGTAAGTTAGGCACCGCAGTGAACAATATACAGCTGTAATTAACTCGTTGCCTGGATGGGGCAGCTGTGAGAGCTGTGCCAGGGTGCAGGATACCAGCAGCACCATCCTTTCTGCTTCATCCTGGGGCCATCACTCCCAGCATGCTGCTAAGGTTAGGTTAGGGTGAGTCTTGCAACACAGCCTGTTCTTTTCTCAGTTAAAATGGCAGGGTTTTGGCACTGTCTGCTCTGTCTCAGCTTGTTCTTATGTCTTGCTGCAACTAGATGGCATTTTCTCTGAAGACCTGGGGTCCTTGGCCACAACGTGTTTCCAGTGTCGCTCCTTCCGATACCACCATGGTTACTGCTGGGTGGGTTTCTTACTATTGTACCATCTCATGTTGCATGAAGTAGGGTTTGTTGAAACAGTCTCTGCCCTAAGCTGTTGGTGCAGCAGCAGCCACAGCATTAAACGCTAGCAGAAGTTGCTTATTTCCCCTAAAGGGGGGATCTTTATAGCTCTGCCCTTATTTTCTATTGTAGTCCCAGAAATACTGTAACTCTGACGGCAGGGGTTAGAAATTTGATTTGTTAAGACATTGAAGTGGCATTATGTCCTGTGCTTTTTCAGAGTTTCCTGGATGTTACTGAAACAGGATAATCAGTTACTCATGTGCAACCAACGACCACATGGAAGCTGCTCACAAAAGAAGCAGCAGTTTCTTTGCTAACAAAGGAACTCCTTACTGCTTTATTTTTCCAACAAAAATTTCCCAAACATAGTGATTAAATATATCCCTTTGTCCTGGTTTTTGTGTTTATTCTCACTTACAAGCAAGCCCAGTGAGGGGATGGAAGATAGGGTTCTTTGGTATTATAATAAGAGCCTTGAAGTTTTTTCTGTGCATGATTATTCTTAGCCCAAAAATGCCAAAATGGTGAAGATTTTTCTTCTTTGGACTCTTTTGTCTAAAGTGTTCACATTACCATAGATGGAATATTTTGTAGAAGCGATAAGATTTCAGTTTAATCAAGTCCAGGCACAAATTTTGGACCAACAGCTAATACAGCAGAGCATCAGCAACGTCTGTCTCCTCTCTGCACTCAGATACATGAGGACTCAAGAGCTAACCAGGCATTTTATGGCAGGAAGATTTCCTCACACAAGAACCATCTCCCCTTTTCTCCTCTTCAGTCTTCTTCGTGCTCTCCCAAATGCAAATCAGTAACTGTTATTAACACCAGGTCTGAAAAACATTTCTGTGTTTAAATGTGAAGACAGATGGGTGTTTGGTTTGGGGGATATTAGTCAACCAGGAATGCATAATCAGTGTAAATAATTCATTACACTCAGCACATCCGATGGCTTGGGCATCCCTGGGTCAGGATTCCTAGGACTGAAAGATCTAGGAAGGAGTAGACCGGGGAGGAGTCAGCTTCCACGGGGGAATGAAGCTGTGGTGAGCTGGGGTAGAGCAGTTTGCCTATGGGCACGGCTGGAGCTTAGGAGATGTGGTAGGAAGAAATGGTGGTGCAGAAAGACATACGTGGTAGCTAAGCAGGTCTGAAGGACAGGTGGAGGGACTGGGCTGGGTCTCTGTCCTCAGGGCGTGGTGCATGAGCTGGACCTGCGGTGGAGGACAGGGTGGAGGGTGCTGCCCAGGGATGGCTCAGCTTGGGTCACACCCACAGGAGACATCCCAAAGTGAAGGGCCAGACCCTGCTGGGGCCAGACCGCTTTTCTCCTACCGTCATTCTGGAAATGGAGTAGAAAAACGCGTGTGAAGCTTCACCCAGAGTCGCCTCTGCCCATCTCCTATGTTTTCAGGCAGGACGCAGCACCTCCAGAAGCCAACAGGAAGCGGTGAGAGTCGAGGCAGGGGCGGGAAGACTGAAGGCATCCCGCCCCTGCTTCCACTCTCCACTCTCACCGCTTCCTGTTGGCTGCACCTGAGATTAATTGTATTTGGGAGGTGCCCAGGTTACTTTTTCACAGCCTCAACCCCTGGAGTGATGTTTATGTGGCCTTTTCTCTCTCCCTGCATCCTCACATTTGCAGGTGATTCACGGGCCCCTTGCCAGAGGCAGCCGAGACTGAATCAATCAGGTGTTAATGCTCCACCTCGGGTCCTGAAGCTGTCGGATAGGACCCTGCAGGCTGGGCTTTTGCAGCCTCTGAGAACTAACTCTCTTTCATGGTCACATCCCCATATGGTGAAACGTTGTGTCATCTGACATCAGCTGTTGTCACTCGTTTGTCTCTCTGCGGAAATCATAGGCCCTCTCTCACGGTAGATTTGCTGTGTCTGTTACCTTCAGCAGCCACCAGAGAACAGCCACTCTGCAGGACTGTTAATCCTGCATTTTTGCAGCATTAAAGTAGCATGAGTGGCTTATGCTAGGACGTCACAGAATCATAGAATGGTTTTGGGTTGGAAAGAAACTAAAGATCACTCCTGCCGCCCCTCCCCCCATTCCAGCTCCCCTAGGCAGGAACCTCTTCCCCTAGATGTGGTTGCTCAGAGCCCCATTGAATCCGACCCTGAACACTCCCAGGACTGGGGCGTCCACAGCTTCTCTGAGAAATCTGTTCTAATGCCTCACCACCCTCACGGTAAATAAATTCTCCTAATATCTAATCTGAACCTGCCCTCTTTCAGTTTAAAACTGGTTCCCCCTGTACTATAACTATGTGCTCTTGACAAAAGTCCCTCTCCAGTTCTCTTGTAGCCTCTTTAGGTACTGGAAGGCTGTTACAAGGTCACCTTGGAGCCTTCTCCTCTTCAGGTGGAACACCCCAACTTGCTCATACTGTCTTCACAGCAGAGATGTTCCATCCCTCTGATCATCTTGGTGGCCTCCTCTGGAGTCAGTTCAACAGGCTCATGTCCTTTCTATGTTGGGGGCCCCAGAGCTGGATGCGGCTCTAAGTGGTGTCTCACCCCCCTGGAGAGGGGAGCGGAGCAGAGGGGCAGAGCCCCTGCTCTTGCCCTGCTGGCCATGCTGCTTTGGATGCAGCACAGGATACAATTGGCTTTCTGGCCTGTGAGTGCACATGGCTGGGTCCTGTTGAGCCTCTTGTCAACCAGCACCTGTAAGTCTTTCTCCTTGGCTTCAGTCATGGCAGGGAGGAAGGGAGCTGGGTCTTGTGCAAGTTACAGTCCTGAATTTAGGGAATGGGGATCTTCCACAGAACATGTCCTTCAGAAACTCAGATGACCAGCCAGCTCATACTAGCAGGCAGTCAGAAGAAGAAACAATTGAGACCTGGAATGCTCCTAACACATCCCCTGCTCAAAGTAGGCTAATCCCAGTATCAGCTCCAGTTGTTCTGAGTCTTATCAATTTGTGTTTGTCATGTCTCCAAGACCAGAGACCCTAACAGCCCTCTGGTACTTGTCTGCATCCCTTCTGCAGGGGAGCAGCTTTCTCTTGCATCCAAACAGCAGTTGCTCTCTGCCAAGTCTTTGCCCAAATGATGGTAAACATGTGCATGCACCTTTCCCACATGCATCCTCTTCCTTGGGCACACAGGGACAGCAGTGAGATGTAGGCCACAAAGCACTGTATGCCCATTGGGAGGGAGTCTTGGGGCAGGGAGGCATCTGTGACTCAGATTGCATGGGGAAGTAGCAAGGAAACCCAGTACTGGAGTCTATGCCCAGGGCTGGAGCTGAAACAGAAAAGCGCCTCCTGAAGTTCAGACCAGCCTCGTTTGCCCTCCTGGTGTGCCTGCCCACAGAGAGCTGGTAGGAGAGAGGGTGGCAGGGATAGGGCTTTCTCACTGTCTCCCACAGGCAGCAGTGCCAGGGTGAGTCTCTCCCTGCAGTTTCAGCTGCTGCCAGGGGGTTGGAGCTGTGCCTTCCAGGCAGGGTTTTGGCCCACAGCAGACTTTTACCCGGGATTTTAAGGGGTTGGTTTGCAGAAGGGAGTGTGATGGCATTTCAGACATGATGACTATGGTTTCCATAGCAGCCTGCAGACCTGAGTCAGCATCTCCCTGCTGCAGTGGCTGGGAGATTTTTTCCGGGTGTGACACATAAAAATGCAGAGCTGGGGCAAGGAAGGGTAATGTGTATAAGGTCTGAACTACCCTGAGGGCAGGAAATATATCAGAGAGCGGCTCAAATCTGTTTGTCTCACAGCTAAATGTGGGGATCTGTTTTGAAGAATGGGTGTGGCCCGTGCCCACTTGAAGGATGAGTGCTCTGCTTAGCATGAAACTCCTTTCAGCTTCTTCCAAGCATATCTACTTGTGCTCTTCCCATGTGCTGGCTGGGGCTGTTCAACTGTGCAAAGTGCTCTGTCCGGATACACACTGGCTCAAACTTCTTGGCTGGTAGAAAAGCTGAAGCATGGTTCCCCCTTAGGCACAGAGATAACTGTGCTTGTCTTTGCAGCTGCAATTTGAGAGCGGGAGCCACCAGTGTGAAGCACTAGCAAGCACCACTCTGGGCTCTGTGTGTGTCCTACTGCAACTGAGGCCATGCAATGAGCAAATTAGCAGCAGCAGTGCAAACCCGCCTTCTGCATCTGTGGGAGTCACACGACATAAAACTCTCAGGCAGTTCACCACAAAGCCTTTGATCATCTGCTTTTAATGAGAAGGGTCGGGAGAAAGTGTGTCTGGAAAGGCAAGGCTTTATCCATCATGCACCCATCCATGTTGGGCCCCCTGTCTAGGCTGTGCACCCAGTGAATATCCTCAGCATCCACTTTACAGAGTTTGGGTGTAAGAAGAGATTCAGTGTCTCTGCTCAGGATGGCCAAAACCAAGCCAATTAAAAATCGAAGAGACAATTCCCCCTCTCTGGACTGGGAAAAAAACATAACTAATCATTTGAGCACTGTCAATCTTTCTGGCATTCAAGATAAGGTTCAATCTTACATTGTGCAGCAAAATACATTTTCTTCTGATGGGGTGTTCTTCTGATGACTGTGTGAACAGATTCAAATTACCAACTCACTGGGTCCCCCTGTGCAACAGAACCAGTGACAAATGGCACTGTAAGGATGTGGGAAAGCCCCCCAGTGTTTCTTTAAGTGCTCTATTTTGAGACCAGTAAGCGCTGTGTAAATACTGGTACGCTGGGAGCAAGCTGTGCTTGAAACATGAAACTCCTCAGAGAAAGGTCATTTGCTTCCTCTGGGTGCATCACAGGATTGCTAGCAGGAACCAGCTCAAATGAAGCACAAGGTGGAAAAACCTGTCCCATGTCCATCCCTCAGGGCATTGCTGCCCCCAACCCCCTGCCGCCCGTCTTGGCTGTGTTTTTCCCCCTGTCCCTCTCTGCTGTGAAGATGTTGGCACCTCCTTCTACAGGACTTTTGCGTGGTTTCACACTTCCGCATGTCCAAAGCTGTGGCCAGATGGCTTTGAACTCCTGTAACCTGCAAGCAATCTCCTTGCCCCATCTGCCACAGAGAATGGGCTCTTGGGGGCCCCAAGAGCAGTGTCTCCAGTCAGTCTGGCCTGTAGACATCTGCATGGTCTTTGTTGGCATGAAGTGTGCACTCATTGCATGTGCATAGTGACAGACTTGGATGTCCCTTCTTCAGCCTGTCCAGGGTCTCAGGGGTGGGCATGAGTTCTGTATGTGCTACAGCATGGCTCTGTCCTGTGCCCAGCACATCATTCTGTATCTGCTGCTCCCCAGAAACCTGTCAGACAAGCCCCTGATCTGTGACACTGATCTGCTTTCTAGTCATGCAAGCTATTGCTGGCATCAGGCTAAGGTTAAGAGCGCAGCTGCTCAGTTCACTGCCAACAGCCCTTTTCCCTACTGACTCCTCTTTGGGTCAGGATGTTCCTTGTGTACTTGGTTTGCAACTGTCTCTTGAGGGGACCAGGACACCAAGCAGCTGTCTAGGACTGAAAAGCATACAATCATGCCACAGCCCCTTTCCCTGTCTTGATTTTTAACTTCCCAGAATGCAGTTTTCAGCCCAAAGACCACTCTTCCTGCCAGCATACACAAACACAGGCCAGGACCCCCCCTCATCACTGGCTGTTCTCCAAAACACCCATGCTCACAGACTCACCTGTGATTGCATGGCTCCTCTCAGCCAGTACAGCTATGAATGTTTTAGTGGCAGAACATGAAATACCATATGGTGGCCACCAGAGAGAGCAAAATATGCCGAAGGGCTTGGCAGCACTATTGCCAGATCCCTTCTGCTGAGCTCCAGTACTTTGGCCATTGGAGGTAGCTTCCCCTTTGGTTTGCACAGTCCTGAAGCTGAGGCAGGGATTGGGAGTCAGAGCAGCAGGGTTGGAGGGAGTGAGCTGCTGTGGTGTGCCACCACTGCTGTGCAGCAGGATGCTGAATCACAGAGGGCCTGTAAGGGATAAGACAACAAGGACAAAAACGACATCCTCAGCAGCTGCCAGCATTGCTTCTCCCAGGCACCCCAGTGGGTGCTACATGGGCTGCCTGTCACACAGATCCAGGGCAAGTGCAACTTCTGTCACCAGACTGATCCTGCATCCTCAAAGATTTCCAGCCTGAAACTGCTGGGGAGAGGAATTTTCAGAACAAATATTGCTATTCAAGGAATGCAGCAGGGGGAGGAAATAATCGCAAAAGAGATAAGGAGAAGTTGGCTGATTTGACGAATATGCAAGTTCTTCTGGCTCCCGGCTTGTTTAGGATGAGACTTCAGCCCATCCCTCTTGGCCCCAGGTGACACTGTGCTGCCTTAACATCAGCTCTGCTGGTGGGGCTGTGGAAGCAGCTCTGAGGCAGATGCAAGGGAAGATGAAACACAACTACAGGGGTCAGGGCAGCTGAGTGGCATCTGTTCCCACTCCCCTCAGCAAATGAGCCAACCCAGCTCCTCTCCTTGGCAGCCATCCACTGGGCTTGCTCTGGCTTTGTGGTCACAAGGCTCTTTCACTGAGAGCACATGCAGGTTTCAGGCGTTTCCGTGAAAAGCCGAGTAGCTGTACTGCACTGTCACAGAGATTTCGGGGGCTTATCTGCTTTTCTCCATGTCTTGGGCAGTGTTGCTCTCAGCTGCCAAGATTCCCTGTCTGATCACCAATCCCCTCAGGGAGCAGCTCTGTTTAACATTTATCTGGCCACGTGGCTCTCCTCTGGCACACTGCTGAAGGCCTTGTATAAGTGTTCTGCTGAGAAACATCTGGGGTCCAGGGTTTGTCCCCTCCTCCCACAGACAGAGAAAAAGCTTCATTGCTCTTGGTTTGGAGTTCAGGAAGAATTTGTTTGCTAAACCCAGATGTCTGCATCCACTTTTGCTGACCCCCCACTGGGGCTTTTGCACCTGACACTTACAGAGGGGCTGTTCTCTCACTGACAAGCGACAAGGGATTTGTCAGAACCGAGGTCACTCTCCCAGGACTTTGCACATCTGTAGCTTGGAAAATAAGTGGTATGAAAAAATAGGTTCACTGCCTGGACAACCTGCAGAAGTAAAGATGGACAAGACAGTGCTTGGGCAGGAGGATACAAGGCATTCACCTGGCTGTCCCCAGCACACTCGTGTGATGGGGCCCATGCTGTGCACACAGAAACTAGGGAAATGCCTTGCTATTGAGACAACACTAGGAATTAATAATTTCTGCCCTTTAAGGTGAAATTATCCACCCAAAGGGATGGCTTCATATCTGCAGTCCTATGTTGGCTCATAGGTATGCTCAGCTTTGCTTGTCCACCCTGTGCCATTCGAGCATTCTGCTCATACTGGTCATTTTAACTTACTGCTTTTCCAAACTTGCTCAGTACTTTCATCTCTGAGAAAACACTTGGGAGGATCTAAAATATAAAACACAGTTGGCCAGAAAAGGGGTTTTTCTTCCTGACTCCTGTTAGCGTGCAGCTTTGCAGCTTGAGCCCTGCTTTATAGTCTTGCTGCAACCTGGAGATGCAGAAATTTCCTGCAGAGTTGTCAATGCCTCCTCCCCAGAGACATACTCAGTGTGAGGGAGTAACACAGCAGAGACTTTTTTGACTGAAGGCTAGAGGGGCCTACTAGAGCCTTCTGCCTTTTGCTGTGCTGTACCTCTGAACAGGGCTCAGAGACTCTTTCCCTCCTGGATGTGCAGCACAAAGTTAATTTTTGTAGCACTCCCTGCTCATTTCTGAAGTTCTTTGAATATGCATGCGTCCTTGTTCCTCCGAAAATACAGACAGCAACTGAGTGCTTTTCCTACCAGGGCTGTGCCTAGAAGCAAAAGATCTCTATTTCTAATGTCGTTACCCACTTTCTTACAGCTGGATGTTGCATTATCCCTATTATCCAGCACAAAGGGCTCATGGCATACCCACAGATACGCTCCAATCTCTCTGCAACACTGCTGTCCAAGGAAGATCTCACATCTGACATTATTTTCCTCCAATTACGTTTCTGTAATTTATTAAAATTTATTTCACCAAACTGTAATGATTTGTCCAGATCCAGAACCTCCTGGAAAAGAAAGACATTATTTGCTATGTCACCATGTTTCTGCCATCTGCAAACTTCTTAAAGGTTTTGTAACAGCTACTTTTTGAAAGGTTACCAGACCATTTTTAAACTCTTGCTCCTTTTGTATAAGACATGAGTCTTACTGAAGCATCATGTGATATTAAGTGAAAAAATGCTTTGAGGAAATCCGATTATACAACAGAAACACCGTTCCCTTTATTGGATTGAAGCAATAATCCTGTACTGTTTGCTTTTTATTCTTTCATGTTGTTGGGATTTTTGTTTGGTTTTCTTCTTTTTTTTAAGGAAGAAAAATAGAAGAAAACAAGTTTGTTTGACAGTGCTGTGCCTCATGGCACATGACTGTGGTAGCAATCTTCAGCCTCTGTTGATCCTGAGTGCCAAACTGACATTTGTATAAGGGGCCAACTGTTCCCTTGCTCTTACTTCTTTTATCTTCATGGAAATCCTATGTTGGTTTTTCTTCTTCTGCTAGGAAAACATTGGGCAGTGTGGATGGAGAGTGTGTGGGTACAGGAGCACCTGCAGGAACAAATGGCAGGAGCGGCCACAGGGCGGGCAGTCATGGGTGGCATCTGCATTAGCTGACTGCTGGTTCCAACTGCTTTCCAGACCACTCCAAAACCAGGGATTATCTCAAACATGTCACAGTCTAAAGCAGGATATACTGAAGCCATTAAAAATAGTGTTTGGAAGATGAGACATAAAGCATCCTGATAAGGAGACAAAGAGCAGTGAGTACATCTTAATGGTTCCCAGAAGAGGACTAGAGAGGAAGAAAATGGAGAGACAAGAGACCACAATCACCATCAGCTCCTAACAGGTACAGAAAGTCAAGACTCAAAAGCAGCACACATTTCCTGAGGTAAGAAGAGAGTATTCATCACAAGACCTCAGTAGCGAGTGACCTTTTTACTCTGCATCACCATTCAGTGTCCCTGGATAGGCTGCTTGAATTTGGTGCTTGCATCCTGGACAGACCATTCAGATGCTCTCATCCTGCATATCCTTGTGAATAAGAGGATGTGGGGGATGGCAGTGAGGATACGGGCTTAGTTTCAAAATGAGTATTCTCTCTTCCCATGGGGTCCCACAGCGAGTTTTGCTGTGTTGTTGCAAGATGAGCTTTTGTTCTGAGATTTCTGATTTGCTTTTTTCCATCTGCTGCTGTCACCCGGGGCTCCGCTAGGAAGGACATTGCTGCTGCTGGTAACAATCCCAGCCTTTACACTAGAACAGTGGATGCTCAGCATACCAAGACCCTGTTGTAGCCTGTTATACTTGTTGCCAGCTCCTCATGAGTGCCTGGTGTGTGAACTGGCCCCTGGTGCCAGGTGTCTCTTGTTATTAATGTGTGGTGTAAGCACGATAGCAGCAGGGGCCTTGAGAGTTTTGGAACAGGCCAGAAGCAGAGACTCCAGGACTATAAATAACTCACTGGCAGTGGGTTAGGTGTGCAGCCTCAAAAGCTGGGCACAGCCTGTGTTAAGTGTTCCAAGGAAAAGCAGCAGCTGCTGAGCAATGAGAAATACATCTGAGCAACAGGGTCAGGCACCTGCTGTGGTGTGGGAAAGCAACACCTGCCAGTGCTGCGCAGGAAAGGGGGTGGAGGACAAGGGCTAAGAGCTGTCTAGAAACTCAGACACCTTGAAGAAGTGCCAGAATGCCAAATGTGGTGTGATTCTGGGGGGGTTTGTGCCACAGCTGTGGGGCTGTGGGGACCTCTTTTCCACACAGCTCTGCTCTCCTGGGGACCACATGCAGCTGAGGTTGGAAGGGAGCTTTGGAGGTCATTTGGGCTAAGCCCCCTACTCAAGCAAGGCCACCCAGAGCCAATTACCCAGGACATGTCCAGATGGCATTTGAACATCTCTGAGGATAAAGATTCTCATCATCTGCCTGGTTGAAAACCCCTTTTGACCTGGCAGTAGTGGGCGCATGGTACCATGCGTGTGTCTGAGCTTGGCTTTTTGTGCCCATCTAATGCTCCAGTTCTCAATGAAGCTTTAATATGTATCAGCTCAGTGTCTCTAATCATCATTTGGGACAGTATTATATTTAGTGCATGTGGCACAGAGCACTCTCTAGCAAAATGCTTCAAAGGTGGGCCAGTGGCAGTGGTTTAGACATGCTGATTTTTGAAGCAGCTAATTTTGCAGAGGTCAGACTCTCAGGCAGAGAGCCACATCAGCCAGTCACAGCCCTGCTGCTTGCAGTAGCCAACACTGACTCTGATATTCAGCAGCCCTTTAAATGTTAAAGGCCCTCATGACCTCTGCAATCAGACGGCTCTTGTCTGCCAGAAATTTTCATTGCAGTGAGATCACAACTTTGAGGATTACTAAGTAGATCTCCCTGAGAAATCCCAGTTTCCACTCCTGTTCTCTGTGTTATCTGGGCAATCCTTGGTACATCAGCAAGGTGTACTGAGACCTTGTTTCTACAGGATTCTTGCTGGGAAGTACCACAATGTTCATATAAGTTAGAGGTAACCAAAACACAGTAAATTTCTGCCTCCATAACTGTTTTCTAAGGGTATTATTAGAATCATTATGGCAGGGAAGGCTCTCTCAGGGGCTCTTGCTCAATCCCTTTACTCAAAGCTAGTGTAAATCTGAATTGACACTTTATCATCACTCAGGGATTTGTCCAGTTGAAGTGGAAGCTGTAGTCTTCCTCCTTCTCTTGCTTCAGAGACATCCAACTTATCCCCTTAGCTTCGTGCTCCCTTTTAGGACTCCTGCTTAGACCAAAGTTTGGAAAATCACCAAGGCCTGGAAAATACGAGGGAAACTTCTAGAAACTGTGTGAGAAAGCAAGTTTTAGAGATGGGCAGAAAGTCAGTGTTTTCCACCTGAAATGAGCAAAACTTGGCTGCTCTGCAGTGTCAGATGTTATCTACCTGAACTTGTGCAAAGGGTTTGACACTGTCTCACATGACATCTCTGAAAACTGGAGAGACATGAATGCACAAGTCCTGGAAGGATAGGGCTTTGAGCAATCCGGTCTAGGGGAAGGTATCCCTGCCCATGACAGGGGAGTTAGAACTAGATGGTCTTCAATGGTCCCTTCCAACCCCAGCCATTCTATGCTTCTGTGACATTCTGAGGCTGTGTCTGTGGACTTGTTTCACCAACACACCCCACCTCACCTGTGCCATTGATGTCCTTACACAATCTTTGCACTTCCTTGTGTCAAGGAAGCACATTCCCAGGCATTGATGATTAGTGAGTAGATGCATTAAATTCATAAAGACCCTGGTGCCAGGGCTGACCATACACTACCTCCTCTGTAAGAACACATCAGCCCTGGTCAGACTACAGTCAGAAATTTGGACCACAAAGAGAAAAATAATCTCTTTTTCCTTCAATGCAGATTTTCTCCAGTCCTTTTGTCTTCTCTGGCACATCTCACTCTTCCTTGGGCCCATGTATCTCTGACAGTATTTCTGGAAGTGGTGAGAATATTATGCTGCAGAGACATCTTCTCCCACATTGCTGGAACCTGGAACACATGCTGCTCTGGAGTGCTGTGACCTCAGACCCCAGACCCCCTTCATTAGTGCTGCACTTCCCTGTGAGGACTTGTCAGGGCATATCCCTTAGAGGGGTCACTAAGTCCCATGGGAAAGAGATACAGTGGCTATGCTTTTTTTAAGTTTTGGTTTTGTTTTGTTTTCTAAATTTGTTTCTGTTCCAGATTGTGGTTTGGTAAAGGAAAACTGAGGCATTTGGTAGGTGAGGTGCTGCTGGAGGGATGACTTTTCAGCCTCTTTTTCACATAGGAGTCTACCCATGTTTTGCATTTTTTGACTAAGTAGTTTCTATCCCTCTTGAGAGAAAGTTGGAGGATGTGAAAAAACCCCAGTCAGTGAGTTCTTATTGTGACATTCTATGTGCCAGTAGTCAGCAGCACCTCCACATGCTTGCAGACAGGGGCTTAGCATCTGTTTGCTAGCTCTGGATGAGTTGGACACAACCTTGGAAAGCTTCACAGCTCCTCTCTTTATCTCTAGTAGCAGGGCAGATGCTCACAGTGCAAACACCATGCCAAGTTCTGATTACTGAAACATAGTGAAAAGCAGGTTGGGAAAGCACCAGCAACAGTGCAACTCCCTGCTCTTTCCCTGGAAGTGCCCTGCAGGCTTGTCCAGGCTTGCTGGCTTCACCCATGACCCTATTGCAGCAGTGTCCCTTCACACAGGGACTGCGCTCCTGCTGCTCCACTGGCTCTGCTTGGTGCTCCTGAGAGGTTGGTTTGTTGCTGTATCAGTCACACAGCCTGGAAACAGCTATCAACCCTTGGAACCTCCCAAGACACCCAGCACCTCAGTATGCTGTCCCAGGACTGCATCACCCTCCTTGGCAAAGGGTTTTTCACAGTGTCCATCCTGAATATCCCAAGCCTTCCCTTCTGCAGGAAGAATGGGAATTTCCCTAGAAGTCCTGCTTGACTAAAAAGGGCACTTCTTGTAGAACCACNCCCCAAAAAAAAAAAAACCAAACCAAAAAACCCTCAGTAACAACCAAAAAAAGAAAAGCAGCATGTAAGAAATACGATAGACAGCAAAATAATGTAGTAAACATTGCTTGCTTTGATTCTTAGAGGTAGTAGTGCATGTCCAAGTTTCACCTACAACTCAGACTAGAGAGGATCATCAAAGGTAGTACAACAGGACTCTGCAAGCATCCTACATGTTGGGGAAAATGCACATCCACTGGCAGAAAAAGGAAACAACGTGATACTGGACAATATGGAAAAAATACAATGATCAGCGGATTTTTGTAGCATCTTCAGAGGCAAAGCCTGCTCCCAGATCTCTGCATTCACCAGCTTGGTTTTGGAAGTAGGTGGGAAGACCAAATGTGGGGTTTAAGGACTACTTAGAGAATGGAATAGATCCCACTAACCCAGATGAGTTATCAGTGTGGGTTCCTGTCAATGAAGCTGCTGTCAGCCATGGTGGAATATCATGGCAACTGGGAAAAGGCTGAATGAAGAACCTAATATGATGTCCACCTTTAGGGAAGGCAAGAAGATAGGTGAAACAGCAGTAGTACCTCCATCCTTGTATAGTAATTACAAAATGTAATTACAAAACTATTGTAAGCAATACCTCCATCATTAGAAAAATCATGGAGCAAGGATTCTTGGAAAAAATTTTCATGCATGTGAGAGGCAGGAAGGTAATCAGGAAAAAGTCCACTGGTTCAGCCTTTGGACTTAACCCAAACCCCTTACACCTTCCCCATTTAGCTCATCACTGCAAGATCTGGTTCAGACTTGGAAAGTCAGTCACTCATCTGCTTTACTAGTAGTTTTATTTTGAGCAGTGGATGGAAAACAGGTTCCAGGAGTGGGGTTGTCACCTGGAGTAGACAGAAGAGACAGTGGTCTCATATGAGTGCATTGTCCCTGAGACAAGACATTGTCCCAGACATTCTGCACGTGGGATGCAGTCAAGTAAGAACAGATCCAGCATCAGCACTGCTGTGCTAAGACACAATGCAAGAGAACAAAGGACAAGCACACCCACTTTAGACTTCTTCCAAGAGGGTGAAAAGGTTTAGCAAACTCCAGCTTAGAGCTTTTCTTCCTTCTAACAACAGCTTCTTTTTTGTTGTGGGTTTTTTGCTTTTTTTCCCCTGTGGGCTGGAGAACAGTAAAGTGTAGCAAGGTAAACATGTGGGATAAATACAAAGAAATCTCTGCTGTGCCATCCTGGCTTTTGGCAAGCAGGTGGAGCATGAGGTGGAAAAAGTTCTGCTAGAGCAAATATGGTCTCACAGCAAGAGTCAAGGGATCCCTTACCAGCCACATGCTGATCTGGTCTAGGGAAGCCTTGGTAACTAGTGGGGAGAAGGGTGAAATCCTGCTGACACTTCTCAGCTGCTGTTTTCAGCAAGGGACAAAATTTCCACACATGGTTTCTTCCAGCCACTGAGCACTCCTCATCCACTCAAGCAGAAGAGGGGAGGAGCAGCTCAATACTCTGAGGACAGAAGTATTCTGCCCACAGAATATTCCTCCCCTCTGCTGGAGGAGGTGAAATGTTGCTCTCAGACCATTTTTCTGCCTGTAGATGCCAAACTTGGAAGCATGAGAAGGTAACACCCACGATTCCTGTGCAGCATTTCAGGATTTGAGAGACGATGGAAAATGCAACAGGGACCACCACACCTGCTGCAGCTCCCCAGTTTGCTGGCGACTTCCATGCAGTGATGGTCCTGCATTGTCCCCAAACCCTGGGAGGCAGTTGTGAAGGGACAAAGCAGGCAGAAGCCACCGCCCTCTTCCAGAGCCCTCTGTCAATACGGTCTTCAGAACATGCTCCCAAGCAACTGCAGGGGCTTGGGGATGTCCTGCCCCCTATGCCAGCCTGGGCCCAGAGGCTGGTAGCTGGTCTCAACTGGAAACAAGCCCACCTTTCCCTGGAGAGCACTGGGGAACTCATGCCTAGCCTTAGCCACAGTCTGGCCAGAAAGATCCATTCCACAGAAACTGTTTTTATGAGAAATTGCCAAGGAACACAGGCAAATGTTTACATGAGTTTCCCAGGAATGACTTCTCCATTTCCACACTCTGGCCAAAACCACAAGCACTCAGGGAGCAAGCAGTGGCCTGTTTCCCCAAGCAGTTAACAGCCTGAGTGAGAGTTTGCATCCCCTGCCTGGTTTCAGGAAAGGATTTACATGCTGTCCCCCAACCCACAGGTAAAGGAACCACCGTAGTTTTCTCGTGTCATCTGGGGACTCTTAGGTCTATTTCTCTCAGGGAAAAATTTTGCAGCACACAGAAATTAATTCAGGGAGCAGCCAGAGGGAGGAAAATCTGGAGAAAGTTAATGCAAGAATGTTAAGGCATGGCCCAATCTACACCCCATGAGCCAGAAACCCACCCAGCCAGAGGGGTAATCCAGAGCAATGCTGCCAAACGTTGTAACTAAAAATACTTTTATTTGGTATCAATAGTAAAGAAGGAACATTGGATTACACATCCCTTGATATATAAATGGTAAGAATCCAAGAGCAAAACCATCTACAGGAAACCCAAAGCAGTCCAGTACACAATTAGCATCCTGGGGAAAAGCAGCATATCAGGACCCTCCCTCATGCTGACAAGCAGTCAGTCATCCCAAAGATTCCAAGCATAAGCATTTCCTTTGCTGCTACCTCTTCTGGTAGTTAGTTACACTCAGTATCACTTCTAGTGTTTTCACCAGTATGGGAAAGGAAAAAACACCACTCACCACAGGATATGGCCAGAACTGACTTCTATGCAACATGGATGTTTGTAGATATGCCCCCTGAAAATCCCAGGGAGAAAAATTTCATGGCCAGGTCGAGTAAAATGCATTTAATGAGTTTGACCGATAGTTTACAGAGAGACAATGAGATCTGGAAATCACGGGTCAGCACCAAAGGGCAACATGAGCCACAAAAGGTGGCTTCAGTTCTTTACACGGCTTGTGGCTTTAGCAGTGGAAGAGAAGCTATGTAGTAGCTTCTTGCAGTGCTAGTAGCTCTCTGCTGAAAAAGGTTTTCAGGTTTCCTGATTTTCCAGTTTCCATTTCTTCCCTCTTTCAAGGCACATGCTGAAGAAACCTTTGATCACAACACCCCAAGTGCTCATCCCACCTCCATGACACTGAATGACTTTGGCATACAGCCTAACAACGAGTTGTTGCACTAACTTTTTTCTAATCTTCAAAGAATCCCACTGCAGAGAATGCTCCCAGCATCTCCCCCACCCGCCTCCCATCAAATCCAACCACTCAATACAACAGGAAGCCTCTGCATAGGCTGGTAGCAGACAGACACCACTACAGCTGAAGGTCCCAACTCTTTGACTTACAAAGGCTCAGCACAAAATTGAGATGCTCTCTGTGAAGACATGCCATTTTCAAGTGCAGCACAGATGAATTTTGGTAGTGATCTGCTGCTGCCTGTGGGAGTGGAGCCCTCCTTCTAAGGCAACTTGGGAAAAAAAAATAGTCCTCTCTTGTATCTCCATTCCTGGTACAGACTATACTCATGCTAATGTTTTACAGGTAGACATTTGACCTGATTTCTGTAAAACACATCTTCTTGTACTCCCTTGCATCTTTAAGACCTGGAGCCTGACTTGCCAAAAGGACTATAGTTAAAATTTTTTTTTTTAATGCAATGATAAGCGCAAGGGATAAGCTCTTAACCACAAGCCTCCTTCCTTGCGCTCTGCTCCTGCTCCATGCAAGCCCATCTTTGCTCAGCTCCCAGCATGACTGGAGCAGCAAGTCTAGCCAGAAAGAGCTTTGAACCAAAGGAGGTGAAGACTTTTCCAAAGTGAGACTAAAAAGGCATCTAGTAATTAAAGTCTCTATGCATCCTTTGAGCCACTGCTGGCCTAAGAAGAAATGCACTGGTTCCCTGGTCCCTGCAGGATCCCACCCCTGCAGTGCAAGGGTTCAGCAAAACCTACAGGTCTCAAAAAAAAAAAAAAAAAAAAAAAAAAAA
>VZRL01006384.1:110574-135966 GCA_013397895.1 Origma solitaria
GGGAAAAAAAAAAAAAAAAAGAAAAAAAGGCAGTGCTGAAGATGATCCCCAATATGACAAGTGTCCCTGATTTTAACAGCCTTCAGCACAGGCCAAGGAAGTGCAAATTGCTGTGGTCAGAGCTGGTGGCAAAGTACTCACCAGAAGGAATTCAGTTCTCACTTCTGGCTAAGAGCTTAAAAATCACTTAAACCAGCTCCCTGGGTGTCAGCGCTTGAGGCTTTCATACATGGTCAAGGGGAGGAAAAGCAGGGTCTGTACAGGTGGTGCCCTGGTGCACTGACAGAAAATAGTATTGCAGAATGTGCATGCTCCTCAAGCCTGAGACAATCAGAAGGGAGGTTCCAGATAGAGGACACACATTGCAAACAGGCTTTCGGCAAAGAACAATAATTTGGATGTCGGCCCTGCTGTGAATATCTCAGCACCGCAGGAGATTTAATGGACAAATACGCAGAGCAAACAAAATACATGGCTTATATATAATGACGCACATAAAAAGCCTACTAGTCTAAAGATAAAGGAGGCTTTGAATCGTATCCTATTATGCTGCACCCTAGTTTAATCTGGCATTAAATATACTGCTTATGATATACAAATTACTTTTAAAAGTTATTAAAATGTTACAACAACAACAAAAGTAATAAAAGATTTCAAGTTTTATGCACAACCTTGCAAGAGAAACTTTTGGTTTTAAGAAGCTTCAGAAAATGTTTAAGTAGCATGACAACTTCCCACCACTGCTAACAAGTGTTAGCAAATTTTAAGGCCGTAATTTAATTTGTGCAATTAAATTTATCTTTATCCAGCACCCCAAACCCACTCCTCTCTACACTCCTCAACCCCCCCAAAAAAATCCCAAGTGGTGTTGTGCTGAAGCAAATAACCTCTGTCATATCCAGAAATAAGGTTATCCGAAGCCAGCGGTTTTTAGAGATGCCATCTGTGTAGCTCCCCACCCTATGTAGGGAGCTCACCCACAAATTCTGGCAAACCGTCTCAACTCACTCAAAGCCTCCTTTGAGAATAAAAAAAATAATGACATTCATTGAATCCAGACTTGATTGTTCAACACCTGCTCTGCACATAGAGGAGATGTTTGTTTTGGTCACTGTAAGAAAAAAGTTGTATTATGCTGTCTCCATTAAAAAAATCTAATGCAAAGCATAAACTTGTACACTTTTAGCAGCATTTTACAGTCCTTCATAAAATAAAACCAGGAATGAATTTAAAAGAATGCTTTCACGCACCTTATTCAAAATACCAAATATCATGGGCAGTAATTGTTGATATATCACAGTCGTAATCAGTAAAATTTGAGTCCAGCAATTAACTCAACATGGGGAGTACTGCAGCAAATAGATCAGATTCAACATTTTCTGGCAAAGTAAATATTTACAACTTCTATGTACAGCTTCTGGACTTATAAGAAACGGAGAGCTAGAAAGTTGTGTAAAGTCAAGTTTGGAATTAAAAAAAACTTTTTGAAAAAGCACTTGTCCAACTAATTTGGAGACACTTTGGCATGCCAAAAGAGGCCCTTTTTTTAGTTCATTGCAACTGTTATAAAACCAGCAGATATAATGCATCAGTGAGGCCAAATATCCTGGGCAGTATAGTCAAGTCTCTGTCGTGTCTCTGATGTTAGCTATTGGGGGAGCCAATATCCACTGTGATCTTTGTATACAGAGGGCACTTGTCAGTTCTTAACACCTTGTAGGATAGTGTATTTAAGCCATCAGAATTCATTGTCTCCCTTGTGTGAGCAATTCGGTCAAACCTGCAGGAGGGGAAGAAAAAGTAGGGGAGGGGGCAGAAACAACAAAGAAACGAAGAAAGTAAAAAATGTTTAAACAATCTGAACTTTGCATACCTCTCAGGCAGCATCTCCGGTGTTTCAAGAACAACCTGAGTGTCAGTACCATAAACTCCCAGATTTGGCCAGCCTCAGCAGTGGGCCAAGGCATCCCTTATGGGGTCAAATTTTAGTTAGGAAAAAGCAGCCAAGCTCTTAAATCACACAGGTCTTTTTCCCGCTCTGCACTAGAGCAGAGGTTTATACCCCAAAGACAAGCTGGAAACAATTGATCTGAGTCTAATTTTCTGTGTTTAAGAAATAACAAAAAGAGGAGAGGCCTTTGTGCCATAGTGCAATGTTGGAGAAAAGGTCTATAATCAGGTAATAAACTTGTAAGGGGAAGCCGGCAGCTTATGGAGCAGGAGCAGAGAGCTCAGTGAGGGAGGAGATGGCTGCAGCCTTTCCACATTTGACCTCTGTGCATGGCAGAGAAAGCCAAGCAGTCAGAGAAGCAAGGCTGGGAGGCACCCCCTAAACCTGCTGTGGGACAGGGTGAGACACACCTCTCGGGGTTGGGTTCGTTCTTCCTGTCCCGTGAATGCCGGATCATTCTGCACTTCCCAATGACCGCATCCGGACGCGATATCCCCATGCCTTTAAACACCAGCCTGTGGAAAGCAAGTACATTAAAAACCCAACGGATGTGGGATGCTCTGCCACACCTTCCACAAATAACCATTGGTTTTACCTACTGGTTTTGGGTTTTTTTTGAGGGGGGTGTTATTAATGCACTTTCACGCTTGCCAACACAAGGAAGGAAAGCCAGTCCTTTTCCATATAGACCCTTTATCTATCCTGACAAGAACAGTCCCCCTGCCAACATCAAGCTAATTCGCCACACCCTCACTTACACCTCCATCTCCTCCAACCAACACCCAACGCCCACATTAACCCTGCTCCAGGCGGTAGACTCGAATTTGTGTGGGAGTCATCTACTTTTTAACCCATCTGGATAGGAGCCAGAAGAGCACTCATGTTTCGTGATGTGAAAGCTGTAGTGCTGCGAGAAACCGAAGTGAATGGTGGTAAAGCAGCATAAATAAGACATGCGGTCAGAATCCCAGCGGTCCCAGCTGGGACCTACTGGGTGAGGGGCAGCCCATCTTTGTTTATATTATCTCTGCAAAGCACCTGCACACTTATTTCATGGACACCAGTGATGGAAAAATACTTGATTTCTTCTTTGCTTCTTCCTTTTCACTTCTACGTAGCACCTTCTACTCCTCAAAACCTGAGTGCCCCAAAAAGAGAGGACTGCCACCTTGCTCTCAATGCCCTGCCCTGCTGGAAGGCTGTCCCTCTCTTGGTTTTTCAACAGAAGTGCAAAACCTCAGGAAGGTACAAAATTTTTTTGGAAGACCCTTCCTGTATCCCAGAAGAGCTCAGAAACCCCAGAGAAAAGATCACAGAGTGCTTCTGTCACTGAGAAACATGAAGAAGGCTTCCAAATACAAGATCCTCACGATGATTTCTCTCAGTGAATGCCGTGGATATGTGAAGTCATAAGGTAGCACAACCCCATGTTCATTCTTTACCCTGGTCTTCAGGCGGGGTGATCCCAGCCTGCCCTGTGAGAACACCTTCTTCCTCTCCTGCAGTTCAAGCACATGCAGATCTTGGGCTGCATTGGGCAAGGTAGGTCAAGATCTCATCCACCCTCCTGCTGCATGACTTGAATACCCTTCTTTGAGCTGGTGCTGGGAGACCCAGAAGCACACTGATTCAGCCCATGCACTGGTGTGGATGCTTGTGAGGCTACAGGGAGAATGAACAATGGCAGGGGGAGGGGCAAGGTGGGACTATTCCAGCCAGACCCATGTCCCACCACACCTTGGGAGCTGTGACATGGGGCACCAGCACCCAGCAGGAACATGCTCTTGCTGAGCCAGTAGGTTGCCCACACACCACCTTCACCTCCTGCCTGGAGACACCCCATGTCCCCCCATACCTAGGTGAGAGCAGCAGGTCTATGTTCATCCCCACCCTGGACGCACCCCAGGGTGCCAAGGAGGAAAATTTATTTACCTGTTATAAATGTCATCATCTTCACCACCCCAGCCCCAGTAATTGTTTGGGAACCCATTGATCTTTGTGAACTGTTCTTTGCTCAAGGCAGACACGCCTCCAAAATACTGATTGTAGGGCAACCTGGAAGCAGAGAAAAAAAACACATTAGAGGAGGAGAGGTGCTAGCCAAGAGGCAGCCTGCCTGCCTGCCTGCAAAGGCCTTGTTGCTGCCCTTTACCCTGCCCACACAGAGCCAGCACCCATTGCAAGGCACCTTCCTGCAGCAGGGAGCAGCACATGTTGTGGTACCCTGGACTCAGCTGAGGCAGAGGCAACTGGTGGGATCAGTCCCAAATACATCTGGGAAGTATTTTGCAACTGGCAGTAGCTGCAGCCTATTACTAAGCAGTACACTGTCCTCAAAGGACAAGCTGAGATGCGTATCACCTCACCAAAGGTGACATTAATGCCACAGGAGCGGCAAGAGCTCAGACAGGCATCAGATGTACTGCAGAGCCTTCTCCTCCTGCAGCTCTACCACTCACCTCCACAGTCCTCAGTGCCTCAAAAGGAAGCTTGCAGCCCAAAACTGGGTTGGCAGTGTGGCCTTGTATACAGAAAGCCAACCAGCTCCCACTGAAACGGGACAATTCACCACGAGACTGGGGACAGATGAAATTCAGAACCAGAGCACAAAGAGGGTCCACACAGGGATCACCATGACCTAGTACAGACCTGTCTCTACTAGCAGAGGAATCCTGAGGGCCATGCATTTCTGTTTTAAGCTTCACCTCGCTGCAAGAAAGAACTGCAACTGCTGCAGTGCCAGTGGCAGTCCTGTTCCAAGCAGGGCTTGGGTCTGGAGCGAAGACATGTAGGGATCCTGCCAACACCACAGCCGCTATAGCTTTAGCTACTTGCCACCACCAAAGTTTTCACTTTATAGATGAGCTTTTCAATTCTCCCTTGGGGATTTGGGACAGGGGAAAAAAATAGAAAGGAAAAGCAAGACACATTTTTGCTCACAACAGCTTGCTAAACCCAAATGTATGCTGAAAGAAATTTTGCTTTCTGCTGCTCTCACGCACCAGGGCAGGTCTCTCAGTGGCACAAAACCAAACAGCCAAAAAAATTTTGTCTTGCTCTTAAAATAGTGTCTGATGCAGTCTTTTTAAAGCTGCATATAATTTTCACTGTGCGAGAATGTCTCATTTTTCAGACTGGGTGGAAACACTAGCTGTCTTCCAGCTTCCAGACTGAAATACAAGAAGGGATACGTGGGCATCTGCAAAACGAAGGGTGCTTAGCTCTTTCTCACCCTACATTTCACTTCCCAGAAGCTGTGAATTTTAATAAACTGCTCAGCTGCATTTCTCCGCCTTCCTCCCCTGGAGCCACCCGCTCCCTGCAGGGAAATACACGTCAAGACAAGCTTTTGGGAGAGACGCTTTCCCATGCTTTCAATGGTGGGCGGGGATGTGTAACACTGCGCCTGCCCTGCTAGGCTAGCAGATATTAGGAAAAAAGATTCCCCTTCAAAAAGCGTCTCACCGAAATCCAAATTTATCCATGGATACAGAGAGGTGCCGTGGCTGGCTGTAACATTTGTAGGTGTTCCTGTCATCCATTGGGATGAGGTCTACATCACTAAACACAAAGCAATCATAGTCATACTCTTTCAGAGCCTCTGCGAAGCCAATATTCAGCAGTTTGGCACGGTTAAATTCTTCTTCTCCATCCTAATTTAAAAACAAATAAAAACAGTTAAGTACCTTAAATTTGACAGTTGCCATCAGCAGTTCCTTACCTGTTGCCGGATGCTGGTGTTGCTGCAGAGGGCTGACATGGCTGCGATGGACTGAGCTCGAGCCCGAGCACTGCTCTTGCAGCACCCATGGGATGTTTGCCGCAGACCTCCCCCAACCCCGAGTGCTGCTTGCAGGATGATGACACCTGGGACAGCTGCAAACCGTGGGGCAGGCAAAATGGCTGAGGAGAGACTGGAACCAGCTCAGCTCCCATCTTTTGGTGGGAGCCTCCAAGAGGGCACATTTATACAATACAGAGTCCACTCCATGCACAGCCATTTAAGGACTGAATTTTCTGATAAAACGCAAGCAGGTAGGGCTTCCTGGAGCAGCAGAGAAAAGCAAAAGGAGACGAGCTCCTCTGGAAGAAGGGACTCTGCTACAGAGAGAAACAGTGGCCGTGCTTTAAATTACAGCCAAGACAAAGGACCATGGATCAAAACCTTGCTGTGGCCAGGATTTTAGCACCCTCCTCCTAACCTCTGCCACAACACGGCTGTGGGACTCTGGCACAGCATCTGCTGAGCAACGTGTGTGAGCACACGCCAGACCTGATTTGCAAAGCACAAAATGGCACCAGGAGCCAAGATCTGATGCTCTGCTGCTCACCTCTGACCCTCTGCCAAGCCCTGGGAAGCCATGCAGGCACAGGAGCAGGATGGTCTCTGGGCCCCGGGAAGCAGGTTCAGCACGTGGCTGTGACACACAGCCTTGGTTACTGGATGGAAGGCCAGCACAAGCTGCTTCCTTCAAGGACTACAGCTTGAGAGATGGATGCTGCCACTGCTGCGGTGGCACATCCCTTTCTCTGGTGCTCTTCCACCACCGTCTGTCTGTCCTAGGGGCTTTGATAGGAAAATGAAACCAGGAAGGCGCTCACTATGATGGAAAGGACCTGAAAAGAGTTGACACCGCAGCAGTGCATATTTATCCCAGGGCAAGCACAGCTAACAAAGGGACCTGCAGAGAGCAGGGCAGGAAAATCTCCACTTTCCTTTCCAAGCAATGGAGCACCTGAGAAGAACCTGTTCAGCCTTTTTCAGGCGGAAACATTTCAAAGGCACACATGGATTTGAGCACAATACAGGCTCGCAAATTGCTGACTGGTTTTGAAAAGCAACAAGGTCATACCCACAAACTCAAGAATACTGGTGGTTTGACAGTAAGGATTTTCAATCCAAGACCCCACTCCACAGCAGTAGCTTCAAACCCAAACCCTGTATAAGGGAACAGAGCAGATGCAAAGAAACTCATAGGGCATCGCTCAAAGAGACTTAAGTTTTTTGCCAGTCTGGACTGCCAAATCCTTTCTACCTTTAGTCCTCTACATTCTCTAAGCAGAGTCAAGCAAAACGACTCCCCCACTGTGCAAGCTCTCCCCCCACCCTGCACTACCCACACCCAAGCTGGGATGCAAATCAAGGACGGATAAAATACTGTGCCCAAGGAGCAGCAGCTTGAAACACCACATCCTCCAAAACAGCTTTACCTGGTTAATAAACAATCTTTTGGTAACTGCTTAATCCAGACTGGTTAATGGATCTGATTCTGAAGAACCAATGCAGGTTCTTGAAACAGGCCCGAGTATCTTCCAAATGAAGGTTTTAAAATGCAAATGTCAAACCAAAGTTTTCAAAAGCATTCATCACCTGCCTTGGGCATAAATGACTTCACAGGGAGGAGTGAGCTTTCATGGAAGAGGATCTGAGCAAATTCTCAGCACCCTCACCCAAAACAAAAGCGTTCACACAATAAGAACGTAGTGGGTGGACGATCACCATCATGCATAAAGCAAGAGCAGTGAAAACACGAGTACAGAAAATGAAGGCAAGCGGAACAAAGAGGCTGGGGAGAGAAAGCAGCTGAGGCTGTGAGACTGGAGGGTTTTCTTTCCCCAGCAAAGGGGGCTGCCCAGCCCTCCTCAGGTCCCATGGCACCAAACCCAAACCTGGCTCCAAGGTTCTGAGGGGGCCTCTTCCCGGTGCTAGTGCAAAGTGCAATATGCTCACACCTCAAAGCAACTGCGGAGCCAGTCTAGGAGAGTGATCTCATTTCACACCCTTTGGCTGCTCTTTTCCTAATGAAATGCAAGGCAAAGGGCACTTCACAGCGATTTTGTTACCAGCAGAGGCTCACCTGTAATTAACCAATGCCTTCGGGTAACCTCTAACTTCTCTGGGTGACACAAGGGGATTAACATTGCTAAAAGGAGCTGTGTTCTTAAACCACTCCACAAAAAACCTCAAGGCACAGAGAGCTTTGCACCAAGAGCACGTGGCATCCTTCCTACCACCTCACCCTCGGGACCCTGGCAGAGATCACACTGGAGCCTGTGCACAGAGAGGGACAGGACACAGGGCAAAACGCTTCATGTGGGCATTGTCACTCTCCTCCCAAATGGCCACACAGCTTCACACTCTGGCATCCAAAAGACTTGGAAGAAGGGAATCACAAGTATACAAAACCAAAGAACCCTCTCCAAGCCATTTTTAGCAACTTTACAGTGAGCACGTAGCTCATGCAGCAAACTTTGCAAGGCTGTTATCAACTGCTACTGCTTTGAGGGCAGGGTAGTGATTTTCTGTCCCAGGAGGTATGTGGGGCTTTGCACAGGTATTGGAACAAGACTGACAAGAGGTTTTGCTTTTTGCAGAAGCTCTATTTCTTTACCAAAGGCAATGTGGAAGCACTGGCGTGCTTGAGGTATCTGAGATTCAAATCTCTCAAAACTCACAAGCATGCTGCAGGCTGCCATCTTTGACTGATCCCCAACATTCTGGGGGAAAAAAAACAACGAACAAACCAGAGCTGCAAAAACTTTCTGTGCTGCCATTCCTTCCAGGTCAGCACAGAGCACAGAACCCACAGGTGACCCTTGAGAAAGCAGATAAAGCAGAACTGAAAAAACCTCCATCCCTCACTTCTGCCCAGCAGCGCATTATCCCATGGACGCTGTTACTTGTCACAAAGGAATGGAATAGTTTGGACTGGCTTGGACAGCAGAGCATTATCCTGAAGAGCGAGGCAGCGCACAGGGGACTGCTGATTTGACAATACAGTCAAGTTCCCAACGTATCTCCATGCCTTCCTAGGCTTTCAGCCAGAAAAGATGTAATCCAAGCACATTTTTGCTATTTTCTTTTTCCTGACAATTTTTTCCCGATTTTGTCTTGGTCTGAAACTTAACCCATGTCTGAGTTCAGTGCTGGCACCCAGCACCTGCTTCTGGCTCCCAAATTAACTCTCTCTGTCACTCCCAGAACAAATTGCTGCCTCACTCCTGCAAGGTCTGACACTGACTCCTGCTTGCACCTGGACATGAATGATCAGAACAACATCCAGGATTTTTTACTTCCCATCCCTTACCTCAGCTGAGTCAGGTTTGCTCAGCCAGACCTACCAAAGGATGATACTTTTTTTTTTAGTGCTAGACAGAAAAAAAATCGAGGTTTTGGAACCATCACTCACACTAAAGGGGTTACAAACCAGCAAAGAAGCCACCTGTCCTTGACTTTGGTCTGCCTCACATGTTCATGTAGAAGGCAGCTCTGTGATTCCTCCTGCAGACAGCACAGACAACCTGTGGCTGCATCTCTCTCACCTGGATGCTACACACTCATCAGGTCTCAGGGAGGTAATGGTGAAGATACTTGCTTCAGGCCAACAAGGAGAGAGCCATCACCTCCTGTGGGAGCTTGCTAGCTACATCAGGGATATACCAAGACAGCCGGAACTACACACACAATGTCTACGGGAAATTCCTTCCTCCAGTGGACTTGACCAGGCAGAAACAGATTTCCAGTGCCATAGAGTGATTCCAGCAGACACTTTGTTTTTTTCTGTCAAAGGGCCTCAGCACAATTACAGTGGGCAGTGGGAGAGAGCAGCCACAGTGGAAACTTGCCTCCCTGTCCCTGCAGGGGCAAGCAGGAGCTGAGCACAATTCCCTCCTTTGCCCACATACCTGATACCCCCTGCAAAGTAACATGAATAAGAGTGATGCCCTAGCCACTCCACCTTCTCACACACACACACACACACACACCCCTCTCTGGAAAACTGCTACCGAAACACTGCAAATAGCACCAGGGGCCAGTGGAAAATGGTTGAATGACTGCCCAGTTTTCAAGGAATTGGCTAAGTCTCCCCTTTCCCAAACTTTCATCATGGGCATTTGCATGGGCAGCAATGCAGTGAGAAAACTTCCATGTCACTCGTGCAGCATCAATGGGTGCTGTGCACAGCGTGCCTAGCCATGTGTCCTCATCTCAGATTTATCTGAAAAATCCTACAGCAGCTACTCCATGCATCAGGTTTTACTAGGGGCGGGGTTTGCAAGGTGAAACATAATACATATTTTCCACTGGCTCCCATTATACGCCAGACATTTTAAAACATCATCCCCCTGACTTCAGCCAAGTCCTACTTGGAGGCGTTCAGGCACGCAAGAACAGCATGGTGGAGACACAATGGACTTGTGACAGAAACACATTGCGCTGAAAGGAAGAAGTTTGACATTACCAGTGCAGCAGTAGCAGGGCTCAGCACTCCTCTTTCTTTCTATGAGATGTGGAGCACAGAAGAGCATGTAGGCAGCGTGTAAGAACCAGATCACACAGTAATTCTCCTTGCTTCAGTGATTGCTTTGATATAGACAGGATTAACAAGTAAAGGTAATATTTCCCCACTAGAAGGAAAAATAAAATAAAAAAAAGGAGGGCAGATGCAAAGGGAAGGACAGACAAGAAAAAGAGAAAAGCAATTGTCAAGACAGCAGAGAAATGAGACTGTTTTCCTACTGTACTTCTGGCAGAATTAAAACATTTGCTGCATCTCTCTCTATTCAGCGTTCCCACTCACCCTCGGGAGATGCATCCAGCACGTTTACTATCATTGACCACTCCACTTCTTCCAGACATAGCTTATTATAGGCATGCAGAAGGAGAATGTTTATTTCACAAATCAAGTAGTCTTACTTGCTAATCGGATGCTTACTTGCATCTGCTGGCTATGGCCAGGCCATATATACCCTGTGTACTGCATTTCACTCTCACTCAAACTGTGCCCAGGGGATGCACCTGAGAAAAAACATTTGCTTCATAAAATTCTGTGAGAGTTAACCGTAAGGCACACAGGACTGACTCCACAGTGCTGGAGAATAGGACCAGAGAAGAGGAGTAGTCAGCAACACAGGGCAATGCAAGCCAGCATGCACCATCACAGCAGCAGCGGGGACTCCATCCAGGCTTCAGACACTGCCTGCCTTTATGGGCACTGCTTTCCTCACCCTGGAACGCCACCGATGGGAAAACGCCACCCCAGCTGCACTGCCAGCTCTTTGCAATGGAGATGGCTGATCTCCCACAAGCGATGCCCTCAGACCGTGGGCAGGCAGCTGTCACAGCTGGCAGGTGGGCTACACCTGCCCAGGAAAGCAGCGACCCCCACTGCAGGACCCTCTGGAGCCACACCGCACCCTCACTTCCGAGCCATGCTCAGAGCAGGGAGGCACCCTCCTGCCACTGCCACCACCTGCACACCCCCAACCAGTGGGGCCCGCGGCTCAGCCAACCCTGTGGCACCAGCAACTCACACAGGAAAATGCTGCACGTGGTAAGGAAGTGCAGCCCGAAGGATGGAGGGCTGTGGCTGGCCCTGCACTGCTGCACCGCAGCGGCACCAGCTGCTCCTTGCATTACACAGGAAGAGTCTCCTTACAGGGCTCAATTTTAGGGCACAGCATGCCAGTCTGCATGCTGCAGAAATTCCTTGCGCCCTCAGCAGTGCCGCTGCCAGGCCACACAGACAATCAACCATCTTGGCTGCTGTGCTTGGGAACTATTGCCAATTCCCCAGAAATCTCTTTTGTTCCCATCTCTGGCACCCTGGAAATGAGCAAAGTAAGAGAAATCGTAGTAATGGAGTATCACTTTTCTCTCTCGGGATAGGTCTCCCCCTACTTTCAAGTCTGGGATGAAATTCATTGCTTGGGTAACCATTTTAAATATTTATGGTGTTTGATATATCCAAACACACCAGCTGATCCAAACAGCAGTTTAAGGAGTTAACACTTAAAGAAGCGTGTTATTTCATCTCGGTTCTTACTAAGCTGAGAAAACAGGATACAAATACATATCCAAGAGAGAAACTGCAGTGGGATTGTCCAGAAGGTGGTCTCTTCTGGGGCTCTCAGAACTGCATCTGCCCTTTCACCCTGCAGCCTGTACATTTTAAGCCTTTCCAAGGCTGAACAACACTCACTTATTTAAACACTGTTATGCTATAAATTAGGACAGCTTGTCTTGAGCAACACATGCATTTTTGTGCCTTTTTTTTTTAAAGGCAGATTGAAGGCCACCAGATATCAAGAAAAAAATCCAAATCCAAAACCCCCAAGAACCTCCCCATGACTGCTTGTTTCTTTTCTGTTTTATTCACCTGAAGACAACCACTTACCTGCTGCACTGCCCTAGCTTTGCTTTCTCCATCCTGACACTTTGTGCACTAACATGAACAGAAGGTGCTTGATAAAGGGTAATCCTACACACTTATGGAATATCCACTACCAAATTAGGCATTAATGCCAGCTTGTCACCTTAAAAATCTCTGCATGCCATTCCTGCACCAGCTGGGAAAAAAAGGGCATCTGGAAAGAGAGATTAAATTGGGTTGTGCTATTAGGATTTTTTTCCTCCTCACCCAGTGGTTTCTTTAAGCAGAAGCTCTTGAGAGTGAATTGGACTTGAGCAGAAGAGGGGATCTCAGGTTTTCCATCAAAAGCATTGAAGCATAATTTTTCCTTTTTTTTTTTTTTCAGCAACCTTATCCCTGCCTGCCAGCCTACTGCTGTTCAAAGGAAAGCAATCATTCCTCTACATTAAGGGGCACAGGCACTGTTGTGACAGGTAAGAGTTTGTCTCTTACCTGGTTGATAACATATACTCCATAATCTAGTTGCTGCCTTTGGAGAATTGGGTGCAGGTAATAGAGCCAGTACTTCAGGTGCTCCTCTCGGTTCCTGAATGGTATGATTATGGCTACTTTCTGAAGTGCTATACAGTCCTTTGGTGCAAAACGTCCTCCTGCTTTGACCTCTGGGTTTATTCTTGCTACTTCTTCCAGGTTTACAGTCTGGGAAAACTCCACACGTAGTGCACCAACTGGAAGAGAGGCATAACACAAAGCAAATTAAGGCATGCAATCTCTTTCCCTGAGCATACATCCTTTATACACATTTGGGCTTTTGCTGGGTTTGGATTTTAAGAAACAGAGCTTTTGGTCCCAACACAATCCCAGCAGTGCATGGAGGTACTGAAGCTTGGAGCATCCATACCCAAGGCAACCTCACACCACCATTCAGAGCAAACCCACAAACACTGTGGCCGCTTGGTATCAGAACCCAATGAAGTCACTGACACGGAGTACTGCAAATCCTACAATCTGTGAGGCAGACCAAAAGCTATGCTCCCACTGGCACATGCACCACAAAATCAGCCAGAAGTGTTCCCCTCTGTGCTCTCACCCACCTCAGGCAGCCCAAGAGTCAAGTATTTCAAAAATAGTCCTGCTCTCTTACTGACAAAATCACCTATGGCTAGCCACATGCAAAGTGAATAAAATCCTCTTCCTGTTTTTTTTTTTTCTTAGAGATATTTTCAGTGTTCCACAGAAGTGCCCCTTTTTTATTAGAAGCTCTGTATTAGAAATGCTAAAAAAGCCCCACATTCAGCTTTGCACTCAGGTTGGCAATTCCTGCAGATGGCTTCAAAAGTGGCAGGTTTTGAAACCGCCAAAACAATCTGTGCCAAAACCAGTGGTTAAAACTGAGAAGCCCACGTGGCACCACAGAGAGAACCCTCTCAGAGAGATGCCCTCTCTGGACATCCAGGCTGGCTCTTCCATTCGCTTCCAGCTGCCCCAGCACCAAGGCAGAGACTCACCACAAAATCCTAGGGAAAGGCCTCTCCTGCTGCCATGGTCCTGCTCCCAGCACCAGCCAGTTAACAAACTGTGCTTGGCACAGACATTCATCTCCTGCCAAAACCTCTGCAGCCAGTGGGGCTGCTGAGGCCCCAAGACAGAAAGTATCCACCATAAATACCAGGCTGGCGATCACTCCTTAAGGATTTGGCTGCTGTACCCTCCACCTCTCCTCTATTTGGGTGTGCTGGAGTGTCCTACAGCTAGTGCCTCCCATTTGCTGCAGAGACCCCCAGACCCTGCAAGGGCAACGGGGGATACACTGCCCTGGGGGAGCCCCTTCAGAAGGGGCACAAGTGATTTCTGGAGCTCAGAAATGCAGTGGCCATCACAATCAACCTTGTGCATTCTGCAGCATGTGACTATATTTTAAAAAGAGCAGAAATAGTGCTCCAGACTCACAGCTCATTCCTTGGTTATTTAGAACAAGCTACTTCAGTTTGGTTGTGCTGCTTCACTAACCTGTGCTCAGAGACTGGAGCAGGCAAGGAGGAGACTGGAAGAGCTCAGTGTACCTCCAGAGGCAGCAGGGAAGCTTTGCTGCATAGTGTCTGCACAGTGGCAGGAAGCAGCGTCATGGACAGGATGCAAAGGGATCTCCTGGTCTCTGCATTTTGCATTGGTTAGATGGGCAAGTTTCCCTCTCACACAAAGAGAAGGCAGTGATTTCTCAGACTCCAAGGGCACTGGGATCAGTGTGCCCATGCTCTCAGCACTCCACCAATTCCCAGCTGCATCGCTGACATATCTGCCTAGTTCTGCACCCTCTTGGCCCCACGACACAAGCTGGGCCCTGTGGATGCCCTCCCTGCAGCTGCAGGGCCAGGGCCAAAGCCTCTCTGCTGTAATGTCTAAATGTGGCTTGCAGGGAGAGCTGAGAGCGTGCTCTGCAGCAGGACGAAGAGGTAAAAATTGGAGGAACTGGGGCAGGAAGGAACATGCAGTGGAATGACTGCGACTGGGGCTCAGTGGTGACAGGATCAGGAGCCAGGCACAGCCACTCTCGTGCCTGTGGGACAGGCATCATATCAACGAGGCCAGGGGTGGAAGGAGAGGGAGGCTGTGCATTGTTTCCTTGAGTTTGGGGACTGCTTCCACACCATGGTGGTGAGCACTTCCCCAAAACAGCCTCTGGTCCCAACCCACTTCCATGCCTGCTTCCCCCACCCATCCCTGTGCCCATCAGTGTCACCTCCATGAGGAGACCAGCACTCAGCATTAGGATGATGCTACACTTCTGTGATTTTGAAACAGCAGAGGGCATTGCACTGGGCATGGTTCAGCTAACCGGTCACAGCCAGCAAACGGGATTACTTTGGACATCTGTGCCCAACATAATTTATTTTTATTTTCCTGTCTCACTCACACCTGGTTGCCAGCAGCAGGATCAACCCGGTGGGATGCTGAAGGAAGCAGTGAGGCAGAAGAGACACGTCCCCTCGTGGAGCCCTGCCAGCTTGGTCCATTCCCAGGCACTGGGTTGCTGCTGTCCCACCAAGCAAGCCTCTTCCTGATGGGACAGGCTGTGCTCTGCATTCCCAGTTACTGGACTCTTCTCCAGCTGATGCTCCCAAGAAATAACTGCAAGCCTCATCATACTGGAGAATGCTTTCTGGTTTAACAAACAAAGGTTCTTTTAATGTCTTGGACTCATGCAGTGTAAGGAGCGAGGAAACAAAAGTCTGCCGTTTAGGTGAATTTACAGAGGAAATGTCCCACTGGCAACTGTGAGCTCCAGCTGGGCAAGGGCAGCCACAGGCATTTGAACTGCAAACATGGCATTTTGCAGGCAGGCATCCAGCAGTGGCCCAAGGTAAAACGTGGACCACTCATCCTTGCCAGCACTCATTCTTGCTTGCCTTACGGAGACTGGAACATATTCATTGTAAAAACCAGCTGCAGAAGACAGAGATTTAACAGTCTCATAGTCTTGAAGGGCACTGGTAAAAAATGATCTCTACTGCTCCAACCTCCTGCTTAATAAATGAGTTTTAAGGGTAGCACACCTTCTCACTAATACTGCCAGAAGGGATTCAGCCGACATTTAGGTCAGTGAGAAATCCCCAGGCACCAGTGCCATCCATGTGCAGCAAGGCAGCCGCTTCTGAGACACGCTGGACACAAATCATTCAGTTAATACATTCACCAAATACAAAACCAGGAAAAAAGCTGAATAGGCTGTTTTGAAATACAGAATGACTAAAACAAACTAGACTTCGTAAAGTCATGTGGCTGACACAAAGCAGCAGCAACATACCACCCACTGCAAACTGACACTTTCAGTTCACTTTCCAAGCAGGACAAGGCTAAAGCCAAATCCACAAACACAAAGGCTCTCCAACTGGTGAATAGAATCATGGTTCCAGCTACTAGTTTTAAATAATTTTCAGTGGAATTTGACTACCTGGATAGCAAGCAGTGCCTAGGGCTGTTGTCTTCCAAGGATGCTGACTCCGGATGTGATCTGCAATGCCAAGAAAGTGTGCAAAGTCTGCTGCGAGTGCTGTCCCGCCTGTCAAAACTGTGTCCCTATCTATGTTTACTAGGTAAACTTTCCAGCTCGATTCACTCCATCTGAATCTTTTCTGCTTCTGTTCAAGCTGACTGCCTGACAGAGCAGTCGCTGTATATGGAGTCCCTTCTAAAAGCAGACAGGCTGACAGAGCTGTGCGGACTTGCAGCTCTGGTCACTCCATACAGCCTGGCATCTGTAGGCAGATGCCTGTTTGGGTTCAACATTACAAAGCTCCAACAGAGCAGCTTCACGAGCCTCCACTGTATATTTTTAGCAAAAGAAAACCTTGAAAACACAAATAGGCAACTGCAGGAAGCTTGTAAAAGAACACAAAAGCGCAGCATCATGTCAAAACATTTCAGAGTTGGTAAAAGGAGGCTTCAGCTGGCAGTGGCAGGTTAAGAGAGAGATATACACACCAAAAGAAGCCAGCCCACTCCTGCCGCTCACCTCTGACACTCAGAAGCATTTCTGCTCACATGGAAGGTGCACAGGAAAAGCCAGGGGCCAGCATGCTGCTCACAAACAGGAAGCAGCTTCTCACACAAAGCAAAAAGTGAGACTTGCAAAGGGCAGAGGCAGAGCAGTGCTGGAGCCCCAGGAGCCTGTCCCACAGCACTGGTGATTTTCCCATCCCCACTGCCCAATGGCCATGTCTGCCACAACACCTAAACCTCCTGCCATCTGAGGCTGCCAGCACACATCCTTCCTGCTGATCATCCTGCTGACCCAAATGAGAGAACCCTCATACAAGAAGCCCAGAATCCACTCAGCTATAATAAATCTAGAGACTGCTTCAGTCTCCCTAGACCACAGGGACTGATTTAGCAAGGCTCTGGGGAACATTTTCCCAATACAAGAAGTGTTGGGAAAACTCAGGCAGCAGTGCCTCGCAGGGCCAGAATTACACTCGTGCATCCCTATAGGGGCTGCAAACAGGACAACACCACACTCCAACCAAGAAGGTGGGAGCAGGTGATACAACATGGGGCTGCTGACACAAAGGGCAGCCCTGGGGGGCTCAGGCAGGACAGAGTGGGAACGCTTTTCTTCAAGAGCGTGGTGCAGCCCCAGGAGAAGGAAATAAGAAGGAGGGAAACTGGGTTCACGGACAGGCTTGAAGAGTGACCCAGCAGTCTGAATCACCCTCCTGAGACCTTCACTGGGAAAACAAGCAAATTCCACCTGCATGCTTTGAGCCAGGCATCAATCTCAGACATTAAATTTAGTGAAAATGAAAGCAAAAATATGCAGTAGCGGTTGGAAAAAGGCTCTCCCAAAACAGAGCCAAAAAGAGCTTTTCCATCGCCCTAGCCGAGAGCTGGGTGCTGCTCTCCATCCGCTGAGCCATGTGCACACCCACACTGCCGCACTCAGACAATCCTCATAAGAAAGAAAAGCTGGAAAAGAGAAGCAGAACTTGCAAGAGGGGAAAAAAACCAAACAACCCTCTCTCTGAAGGGGCCCAACAGAAAAGGGAAGGAAGGGCCTGTCAGCCCCACCAAGCCCGCCTTGGCTGGGAAAAACAGCATCAGCTCCACCCCAGAAAATGTGAGAGCAAGTTCCCCTACCCCAGGCTGTGAAACAGAGCTGGATCCCAGCCCCACATGGCAGCTCCAGGGTGGTCAGGCAGCTGCATCCCACAGTTCAGCGAAACAGTAATTTCCTCTTAAGGTCATTAAAATAATTTCCCATCAGCTAAACTTCGGAGCTGTGCCAGCACCTTTTCAGATGGCACCTGCCAGACTCAAACCATGTCTCTGGCCCATGGTGGGGGGACTGAACAGCCTCCATATCCTTTTCCCCTTGGGTTTCCCAGGCAGATCCCTGTCCTGGCATGCAACCCACTGGCCAAAATGGCCAACTGGCTGGCAGCTGCTGCCCCTTGCTGCCTGCAGCTCTCACTCCCCTATGAGAGTTTATAGAAAAAGCCCCTTGGTCTTTCTGGAAATATCCCAATGGTGAAAAAAATTCCCTTACAACAACTGGGATACATTTCATTTGGTTGATCTCCACTTGTGAAGTTGCATCCCCCCACAGATGTTAGCTATGCCAACGCAAGGGAAGCCTGCTACACGAGCTCACGTCCTGTCCTGGGCAAGCTCACACAGCGTCTGGCATCTGCAACTGCAGACCCAAAGGGAAACAGGCTGAAAAAAATGAGGATGCATCACATGCGCTGGCAACATTGGGTCTGCATGATAAACTCAGCAACTACAGCCAGAGAAAAAAAATTTCTTAACCCAATCCCCAGTGCTGCCTGTTCTAACATAAGGTCTCACACTAGCACATGGCATCTTGATAACAAAATATAAAAAAAGGGAGACAGTCTTGTCAATTGAGAGTACTTCTGGGAGAGAAGCAAAGTCCTCCTCTGTGGCTCAAATCCAGTGCATGCTCACTGAGGCAGCTTTGAACTGTCTCCCTTTGAGCCAGGCAATCTGCATGTGATCAGCTCTTCCTGCTGCTGGAAAATTAAATTCCAGGCTCTCTAACAGCAAGCTACAAACAAACAGGCACGGATCAGAAAAAGGCTGAGCTGCCATCGGCCAGAAACCCCCCACTGTGCAGCGGGATGGGAGATATGGACAGGACTTCTCCCAGGCTGAGTGGCATCCCAGGCACATGTCTCTGCCAGTGGCAGCCCCAAATCCCAAGGCAATCCCCCCAGCCCCTCTCCCTTGCCCCACACCATCCTGCCAGTGGCATGTGCACCTGGATTGCAGCACTGCCCCAGGGCTGGGGCGCGCTTCCCACAAAGGTGGGGAAGCGCTGGGTGCCAGGTGGGACGGAGGTGTGTCTGTCTGGCTGAAACTCTGCCAGGGCTTGCACACCCCAAAAGCACGGGTTGCTGCCGGCATCGGGGAGCGCAGGAAGCAAGAGCAGCAGGGCACTGCATGCCTGAAGAAACGGCTGGTGCTTCATGCACTGCCCTGGAGCACACAGGTTTGTGGAAACCCATCCCGTAAGGCCTTTACAGGGCCATTTCCAGATTCAGCAGGACAGGTTTGCAGGTAACTTGTCTCCTTGCCCTCAAAGCAAGTCCAGTGACACCCGAGTCTGCAGAGGTGACAAAAGCAACCCTCTTCCAGACTAACATCTGCAGAGGCTTGGGGACTGCCCCAAGCTCCCTGCAGCTCAGGTGCAGCTGAAGACTGCTGGAAGGGCTCTTTGCCATGCCCCTGGCCATGGCCACTGCTCAGTGAAATTTGCACCTGCAGTGCAAATCCAATCCACACCTGGCTCATTAGGCACCTGTCCCTGAACGCAGGTGCTCTAGGCACTGATTTGCACAAAAGTGTCAATTGGGACAGGCCAAGCAGCAAGACCTTCTCCAACCCAGAGAAACAGGAGCAAGCTGGACATTGACACTACTCTACCCACGTCCCCCAACACCCCAAATCTTTGGCCCCATCACTGCAGTATTGCTGTGGACTGGCTGGTTTTGTCCCTAGAACTAAACCCTCTTCCACCCTGCAGAGAAGGGTGTGCAGAGGGAGTGGAGCAGTGGCTGCAGGACACTGGCTAGAGAGTAGAGTCCTCTGGTGAGGAAAGGAGGCGAGAAGAGGAGTCCAGCAGCGCAGCGCCTCCTGCTTGCCTGCAAGGCCATCAGACCTAGAGCACCTCCGTACTGAGGGCTGTGCACCCACAACATCCTGCCCTTTGGGGTGGGGATTGCCATCAAGACAGGAACAACATCCCCTATCTGCCGAATGAAGTCAGACTGAGATGCTCCACACCAGAGGAGGAAAGTTAAAGAGCTTAACTGAATCCTGTGTCCAAGTGCCGTTTTGGAAGCTGCAAGTTATCTGTCTCTTTCCAAACACAAACTTGGCCCCACTTCCAAAGAAACTAGCTATTGCTTCAGATCAATGCTGGCAGAGAAACAAGCACGTTATAAAACACTGCATGTATGAGACAGAAAACTTTCCTTTTCTCCTCTGTCTGTTGTGCTGTGTCCCTCAAACAGCTGCTCTCCAGCATGGCACAGTACCTTTCCAAGTTACTTTGCAAGCCTAATTAACACACTCCTTGACCTGCACTTTGACCAGATAAGAGGATGCTAGGGATATTCTCCTCACAGAGGCTAGGCTGCTCCCTGCCCTCCAAGAAAGCCTGTGTTTCAGAGGTATGATGTGCTCCCAGCCACACAGATAGCTGCGGAGCTGTCGGTGATGGTGCCAGGATTACACATCTGCTCCCTGCCAAACACCTTAAATATATTCTTTGGAGAAGTTTAACCGTTTCTCAAACCCTCTTTTGAAGCCAAGAAAGCTTAAATTTGAGCAAACCGATTCACATGTTAGCTCCCTCTCCCCCAGCCGTCTCCATGCTCTTCTCTGAGTTTCTGTTTTACTTTTTCAAAAGAAGGCAGCAGAGGGACACAGCACAACTCCAGCTTGTGTCTATGAGCAAGGCAATGCCTCCAGCACGTAGGCAGGCAGGAAGGAGCAGAGACTGGTATATAAAAAAGCTTTAAAAAAAAGGCAGGTCCGAAAGAGAGAAGCTACATGTAAAGCAGATGTTTTCTCCACTGCCTGTTATTAAAAGTGACCCCACAGATTCAGAGACCTCCAGTTTCTGGGGTAGAAACTCCCCACAGCAAGATGAGAGCCCATGACTGCAGGTGGGCAATGTGACAGGATGACCAGACCCCAGGCATGCCAAACCTACCAAATACCTCCACCACTGTTACCACTACAAGTCTTCTTAAGAAATGGTGGGTTTAGCATCTCCTAGGTTTTCACCCTCTTGCCCAAATTTTGCCCTGCTAGGATTCTGCCAGTGCTAAAACATCTTCTACCTCTGCCCGCACAATGTCCACATATACAGGGGCCTCAAACTACATTATTTATTAATTCAATCTCAGGCAGCACATAACCTTGAAACACTTCTGTAATACAGACACTAAGCATCACCACTGATTTTACAGGCTACCTCAAAGCATCAGAAAACCTTCATCACTTATCTTCAGCATTAAGAGTTTAGAGCACGTGCTTGTACTGACTACACAGGTATCAGAAGCAGTGCATTGAAGAAAAAGCCTGTGCCATAGGTCCTCCCCTCCCTGAGTGACACCTGCTCACCTACAAGCTGGCCAAAGGAGCTTTTTTTCTTTCAATCCTTGTTTTTTAAAACATGCCTCACTAACATGGAAGTGGCATGTTTTCCACAGAAGGTGGAAAAGAGATGTAGGATTTTAGATAATTTCATGTACTACCTGATCAACAGATATTCTTTGCATCCAGAAGTCTGATATCTCTGATAAACAGCTGTTTTTCTTGCATGCCCAAGATCCCTGAGCAGGATGACTTGGAGGATGCTGGCTGACAAGAAGCTGGACATGACCCAGCCATGTGCACTTCCAGCCCAGAAAGCCAAACGTGTCCTGGGCTGCATCCAGAGCAGTGTGGGCAGCAGGGGAGGGAGAGGATTCTGCCCCTCTGCTCTGCTCTGGTGACACCCACCTGGAACACTGCATCAGCTCTGGGGGCCCAGCACAGGAAGGACATCAGCCTGCTGGAGTGAGTCCAGAGGAGGGACACCAGGATGATCAGAGGGATATAGAGCACTTTCCCTATGAAGACAGGCTGAGAGTGTTGGGACAGTTCAGCTTGGAGAGGACAAGGCTCTAGGGAGAGAACAAAGCTGGAGAGGGACTTTTGACAAGATAGTGACAGAACAAGGGGCAATGACTTTAAAGTGAAGCAGGTTTAGATTAGATGTCAGGAAAAGATTCTTTACTCTGAGAGTGGTAAGGTATGGGAACAGGTTGCTCAAGGAAGTTTTGGATGCTCCATTCTCCTGAAAGTGTTTGTTCAAGGCCAAGTTCAATTGGGCTCTAAGCAACCTGGTCTAGATAAAGGTGTTCATGAGTATGCCAGGGAGCTGAGATTAGATGATCTTTATGGTCCCTTCCAACCCAAACTATGCTATGAAATCCCAGGAAACAGCCATTTTTAAACCTGAAAAATGAGTACATCTCTAGTGGTTTGTCCTTCGGACAATTCACTGGTTCGTATATTAACCTACATTTTTGTTTTGTCAATCTCCGTTAATTTTGTCAATCCGCTAACCCTGTGTTCGGGGTTATCAGATTTCTAAACTTAAATCTCGGCATGAAAAGCTATTAAGACAGACACCTGACTGCAATATTTAGTGCACTTGGGTAAACTTTCCCAGAAGATGCTCACAGCAAAAACATGCTCATGGCAAGACTACATCTTTTACATCTGCCATCCCAGCCACATCTGGTGTTTAAATGGGGATCCAAAATGGCTAAGGAGACAGCTGTACTCTAAAATAACCTCCAGAAACACATGCACTTAGCTGGGAAGGACTTGAAAATTACATCCCTGAAATACAGATAAGCCTGTCCATGAAATTCTGCTTTGCAGACTCCTGGCTGCTTTAAGATGAGCTCTTTTGGAAAGGGATCTTACAATCAAAGAATCTGACCCCTAGCACACACCCTCCTTAAACCAGCAGGTTTAAAACTACCCCAAACTACCCCATCACCAAAACATAAAACCCACATGGAAATAGTAGAGGAAACACATTTGACTGCTTTGAAAGCACTGAGGCCAACACACATACTGCTTCTACAAAGCAATTTTTTATTTTAAAAAAACCAACCAACACCATAGTACTGTTCTGCAATTCCTAAAGAATGTGACAATTCAGGGAATGAACACCTGCAGGAAATATCTGGATTTACTTGCTTTTGGGCTTCTCAGAGAAGCCAGAATTTCTTGGAATTCTTGAAATTTTACTGCAGCAAGCAGGTTCTGCTTCTTGATACCCCATTTAAGATACTCATTGGCATTCAGCTCTAAACTGGAGCATAAATCCAAAATGCTTATATTACCTTGTATTAGAGAATTTCACAGCTGTTAAGGACTTTCAACTCAAAGCTGAATTATAGTATTACCCAAGTCCTGATTTATTCTTTTAAATTACAAATAATGGCAAGTGAACCATAAAAGCCCATTTTAAATTTGGCAGCTTCTTGTAGGAGATTAAACCTCATTCCACTAATGCATTTGTTGCAGAGCCAGGGCAGAGATGGTAAACTACTTTCTAAAGACTGCTAGGAAGAAAACTGTGGGCCTCTGAAATGAGTACCTGGCTACTTTACCATTCGAAAAGCCTGAGCAGCTCAGTCACACATATCCTGTGTGAGTCATCACATGCTTCTCAACAACGATGGGGGAGGGGCAGGCAGGAAAAAAAAAATTTAAAATAGAACTATGTATGTTTCAATAAATTTTGGTTTATGCTGAGGTGAAGGAGCTATTGGAGCTACCTGTTCCCATCAGAGCACTTCCCCATGGCTTTGGGAATACAGGAATCACAGGATAGATCCTGCTTTTTATGTTCATATCGGTAAGTGAGTTTTGTGCTCAAAAAAGGAGGATTTATGAGTTCTGGGTGGGGGAATTACTTGTCAGAAATTCCCACAAAGTGCACATCACTCTACAGTGGCCTTAGAGACACATGAGATGTTAATCAGGGCAGACTCAGCCCTGAGCAACATGTGAGGCATGACATGATTGCTTTACAAATGCTGTTTGCTGCCAAAATCTGAAAAGAACAGGGGAAAAAAACCCTAACAGTTTCTCACCTACATGCTGGCTATAAATCTTTACGCTGTGACAGTGCCAGGCTGCATGTGACTGCACCACCCCGCAAATACTGAAGGTAATACAGCGAGAAAACATTTGCCTACTGTAAAGAGCTACTTTTTACATGGCTCTATAGTTCTTTTGACCATCTGTAACCACTACCAGTAGCATCATACAGCCTTTGGCAGGTTCAGCAAACGGCACTTAAGATGTTACAAAGATGATTTAAAATATCTCAAATGATCTTTCAGCGACTAACTCCCATAACACTTTGAATCTTGGGGTCACTAAGAGCATTTCTCTAAACTCCAGGCATTTCCAAAGCACATGACTCAGTCCTGACAGGATCAGACTAAGTGGAGACCATTCAAAGCAAAGCCATATTCATAAACAGTTCCCACATCCACTTTCTGAGGACAGGCTTGCACAGCCACTTTCAACTTAAAGTGATCTAGGGGAAAAAAGTGAAAAATACGAATCAAAAACAACAACACAAAACACAGCACAGTTTCTTTTAGTGACCTCAAAACCGCCTTCTTAAAATAACAAACCAGACATTTGTAATTCAGATGCATTGATCCATAAACAGCTGACCAGCGAGCACCGAGAGAAACGAAGAATTTTTGTGTCAGTTTCGTAAACTGAAAACCACAGGTAGCTTCTCTGAAGTCTCTTCCCCTGTTGTTATCTCTGGTGATATAGGCACCCATGCTAAAATGGCCCACTTGGTGGATGAGGGAGATTATCCTCAGGCTCAAGAGCCCAAGGTGTGGCCAGGTTACTGTCAACTGGGATGCCAGCAGGTCATGGTAACAAAGCCTACCTACACCACACGAGTGTCTGTTCAAGGAGCAGCAGTTACAAACAGCAACTTGGGTGAGAGAGCCTTTTAAAAAATGAAAAAATCTGAAATTGCCCTCCCTTGTCCCCAACACTGCCTTGTGACAAAGCCATAAGATCAAAACAGGTCTAGGTCATCACATAGTAAAAATGAGACCACCAGCAGGATGCGAACCTACCAAGATCGTGCCAGCATGTCAGTACCCAAGCGGTCCTGGAAAAGGCCTATGGGGAGCACAGCCCCAGTGCAGATAAAACACACGCCAGGCTGCCACGTATCACGGTACTGCATCACAGGACCAAATACGTGGAAAGCGCCGCTGGGATGCACAACAACTGTATTCATGACCCTGCCTCACAGCCCAGTTTAAACCCGTACTGCTCATTCAGCAGGTCCGCGGACAAAAACAGGCTGCGAAAAGCCTGCACAGCGCGAACAGCCCTCCTAAGCCTTCCTGTGGCATTGCGCAAGAGCAGCATTTTGGGTAGATTTCCCAGAGGAAATTACCCAACCTCGACGATAACCAGAAAGAAAGCTCGCCGGGCGGGGTGGGAGCGCTTCCCGAGAGGCACGGGGCTCCGCTCGCCGCTGCCGTGCCCGCGGCAGCATCCGCGCCGCGCTGCCCCGCGCACCGGCTCCCCGGGGATTCTCCCACAATCCCCCTCCGCCGGCGGCACACGCGTGAGCAGCCGCGCCGCTGTCACTTCGCGCCCGCTCCGTGCGGAGAGGCACCCGCGGGCGCACCGAGACCCGGCGGC
>VZRL01006384.1:136417-167134 GCA_013397895.1 Origma solitaria
CCGAGCCCCGCGCCCCGCCCGCCGCCGGCGGGAGCGCCACTGAGACCCCCGGCGCCGCCCCGGCCTGGAATCCCCCGCTCGCCCCCGCATTCCGCCCCGGCCTCCCGCCCGTGTGCCCCGAGCCCCGGGGCGGACAGTCCCGCTGCTCCGGCCGGCTCTTGTGAGCGCACCCCGCCTTGGCTGGCGCTGCAGCACGGTGCCCGGTGACACCGTGCCGGGACGGTCGCTGTAGCAGCCCACAGAAGCGCTCGCCTGTTGCAGAGGGTGTTAGCGGCAGCAGCGAGGGCTGTGTGTGGATTCGTGCCCTTGGGCTGCATGTTGTCTTCGATTGGAGCAGCTAAGCATGAACTGTAGTTTTCTGTCAGCTCGGCCAGGCTTGTTTCAACTTGTTTCCTGCAAATCAAAAAAGACCAGGACCACCTTTCTGTTAAATATATCACAGCATCCTAGTAGTGCCAGTGGCAGGGCCTTCTGGAAGTCTCCAGCGAAACATACAGCTTGGAGCATGACTATTGCCAGCAACAGGGTGAAGTCAGCTGTGGTTTTGTCCCACTGAGTCTTGAAAGCTGCCCAGCATGGTGATCTACACCTCTTTGGCGCCCTGTCCCGGAGCTGTTCCACATTTCTAAGGAAGGATTTTCCTCATGTCCATCATCAAGCCAGTAGTAGTGCCTGTGCAAGCAGGTCTGGGCACCATCCAACATCCCTTAAAGTTACATGTGTTTCTTATAACTATTGAGTCCGTGAGGCTGGAAAGAAACCTCCTTGGTTCTACAGGAAGAAACCGATCCTTTCTCGGCCAGCAGAGGTGATGGGGGAAGTTTTACAGTGTTGCCCCACTGTAAGAGCAGCGACAGTCAGGAAGCAAGTACTAATCCTGCTGTTCCCCTGGGCGCTGCAGGCATTTCGCTCACAGCTGACTGGAGAGTAATTAGTGGGACATCGGTGACTCACAAGGTGAGACTGACAGCTGACCACGCAAAATCCTGCTCGTGGTCTGGCAGCCTTGTGTGTATCTGGGCTTCAGAGTGCTTCAGGTACACCGCGCGACACTCAAGTGGTTTTCAAGTGCAATAAATAACTCCTGCTAGTAGCCCTTACTGCTGCTGTTCACTTGGTCTCACGAAAGCAAAGCAGCTGCAGGGAGAAAGTGAATCTGCATTCTTCTCATTGGTTAAAACTACTTTGCAGCACACACACAAACACACGTGGCACTCCTACTGTCCTCAGCCCTTGCAGATCTGCTGATTTCAGCGGCCTCTGGTGCTGCCTGGTGGGCTGCCAAAGTGAGGAGAACGAGCTATCCTGCTGCCAAAGTGCATGACCAGAGACATCTGCTTCCTCTTTTCTGTTCACTTACATGTTTCTCAGTTCTTTCTGACACATTCTGCAAGTCAGTCCAGCAATCACCTTGTGCTTTGTTTAATCCTGATATTGTGAGCAACGGCACTAATATTCTCAGTCAATATTCAAACAGGGATCAGCTCATAAATTGCCTTCCTCAATGAGTAAACCCAACTTCCAAAACCTTCAGGCTCTCCAGACATCTTTTATGGATAAGTTGGCAAAAGACAACCCACAGTATGAGCCAGCAGAAAATCCATTCTTCAGAACTAGCATGTCAGTCCAGAGTTTCCATATTTCACCGCTGTCAGAAAATACCCGGACTTCTGCTAGGGAAATTTGTCTTTCCCTTCTTTCAGTTTTGAACTGTCCACTTGTAGGGAGAATTCCCTGTGGTGCATTGTGAATCAGACCTCAATTATGACTCAAGGCAGAGTCAATTTGATTTCCCATGACACTATTATATATGTCTTATTTAAAATTTGTCTAGCAATAGCAAAAGAAATGACAGCATAGTGTTCAGTAAAAACAGAGGATTAGGAAATGTCTTAACACATTTTTCTACAGGTCCACTGTAGCTCCCTACTATGAATGCCTGCTATGTTTTACGTGAATCCTATAAAAATATTGCCTTTTTTCCATAGGACCACTGTCTTGCTTGGTCTCAACACGGCTCTGGAAGTAGAGCAAGGCTTTGTGGTTAAAGAAGGCTCTGTTGCTGGAAGGGATTGTTCATGCTGCACCACTCAAGTGTGCAATGATGTGTGAAAAGATAAATACAGACTTACAGATCCAAGCAGGTAACAGCACACCTATTTCTGGTAAAGAGATAGGGTGTCCTGTTTGATCCATGAACAAGGAAAGAGAAATATAGGCCTTACAGGAAAAATAAAAATGGGCACATGCTTATGGAAGGTGTGGCTACACACACTGCACATCAGCCCTCTCCAGCTTTTCACCATTGCAGTCTACACCCCAGCCCAACCTGTATGGAGTCCCTGGAGATCTTACTTTTCCAGTCACACTGTAGTCCACTTCTTGTTCGCTGACCTCATCATGTTGGTGATGTTCTTTTTCAGCAAAGCTAATTTTTAGTCTTTTTTCTCCCTGCGAAACAAATACTGCTTCACTATAATGCTTTGCTGCACATGAATACATCTGTCAAACCATCATGCTTAATGACTTGAATGTCTGATTTCAATCAAACTTGGCAGTTGGAAGAGATTGTAGATGTCTGAAATGCGAAACAAGCCATCAGGGTGCAACAGAGTGAAAGTTCACTCATAATGTGGCAGGACATTTGTAGTTATGACGAGGAAGAGGGAAGTTATAATCTTCATAGTCTTAGAAGAAGAGCGAAGTTTGCAAGGAGCATGGCAGAACCGAGGAAAGGATGTAAATATTAATCAAATTGGGGTTTCTCAGTCAGACAGCTCAATGGAAGGATTTGTTTCTATCTTTCCAAGTCTATGCTGGGGTCAGTGTTTTAGCCAGAGGGTATTTCCACTGGGCAACCACTCTGCACCTGAAGAGCAGCACGTGGTCACCGTCAGCACTACAGGGATGTATCCACATGTGCCCCACAGCAAAACACGGCCCATCTGCGTGTGTCTTGCAGAGCTGAAGGTGGCTGGGACAGCAGAGGTACAGTAGCTGTTCTAGCCTTTCTGAGTCAAACCTCACAAGACTTGGCCAGGGAGGGCACAGAGAAGCACAGCCTCACAGCAGCTCTCCTGTCAACTTATTCCAAGCTCAGCATGCATCATGTCAGCTTCTCCAGGAAGAGTGGGAGTTTGGGCTTGTGACTCTGCTCTTCACTGTGGTCGTGGCAGCCTTCGGAGTTGCTGGGGCAAGAGCAGGCCCACGTGTGTGAGCAGACTTGGATTGCGTTGAAGTGAATCCCACAGCCCCAGGTCGCTCACTGGAGCAAAAACTACAAAGTGCATGTCTCCAGGGCATGACAGCGGTGCCTGGGATGAGCATGGGTTCGTGAGAGGGGTACCCCGGATGGCAGGTGCCCTCTGCTGACACCGTGCTCCTGGGAGCGGGCAGGGAGCCCAGGCTCTGTGCTGTGCTGCTCTCCGGAGAATACAGTACAGCTCTCTCAATAGCAATGCTGCTTCCAGGGATGCCAGCAGGACAGAAATGTGACCCCTGTCCAGCGGAGTGGGCTGGGGGACACACACCCTCTTTGACATCTTTGTTTCTCTGAGTTACAGGACTTGTTGAAGTGGTCTGGTAGCCTTCCATAAGGTATAGCTTTCCGTAATATCAAAACTGGAGTAACCCAGATAAATGATCTTGGGAAATTTGTTTTGGCTTTATTTATTTCAGAGTGTGCTTGCAGCCCAGAAAGCCAATTGTATCATGGGCTGTACAAAAAGAAATGTGGCCAACAGGTCGAGGGAGGTGGTTCTCTGCTTTTACTCTGCCCTGGTGAGACCTCACCTGGAGTGCTCTGTCCAGCTCTGTGGTCCCCAGAACAAGAATGAGTCCAGAGGAGCGAGTCCAGAGGAGGCCATGAAGAAGATCAGAGGGCTGGACCACCTCTCATGAAGACAGGCTGAGAGTTTGGGGTTGTTCGGCCTGGAGAAGAGAAGGCTGCAGGGAGAGCTTGGAGCAGCCTTTCAATCGTTAAAGGGGGCTTTATAAGAAAGATGGGGACATATTTTTTTTTTTTTATCAGAGCCTGTAGTAGCAGGAGAAGGGACAAGTCTTTTTAAATTGAGTGTACATTTATACTGTACCTGAGGAACATTTTCTTTTTCTTTTTTTCTTTTTTTTCCCCAGTAAGGGTGGTGAGACACTGGAGCAGGTTGCCCTGAGAAGCTGTGGGTGATCCATTGCTGGAAGTGTTCAAGGCCAGCTTGGATGGGACTTAAAGCAACCTCATCAAGTGAAAGGTCTCCCTGTTCATGGCAGGGGGTTGGACTAAATAATCTTCTATAGGTCTCTTTCAACCCAAATAGTTTTATGGGTTTTTTCTGTTGCTCCCTTCAAGGCCTGCAGAAGCCCAGGGATATCCTTAGTGCCTGTCTCTCACTCACTTACTCTGGGAAATGCTGTGTGGATCAGTGGGCAGCATCCCTGCTGCATAGTGCAGCACCATTCAGGCGCATTCCTGGGTTTCTTCCTAGTGCTGTCGTGGCAGCAGCGCAGAGCAGTGCACTTCCGCAGGGCAGGGCCCCAAAGGCATGGCTCTGTGCTCCCTGCAGGTCACCCTGCTGCAGGGACACAGCCTCAGTGCCCCGGCACAGTCCCCTGCTCCCAGGATCCCACACCACAAGGTTACCGCTTGCTCCTGTGTGTGCTGAGGAGCTCTTCTGCAAAGGCGCTGGTTTAGGAGGAGGATTGGGAAGGGCTGACTTTATCTGGAGGGACAGGCAGCAGGCAAGGCAGTCAGACAGCAGCAGAGCAAGTAAAGAGAGAAAAAAAGCTCTGGAGATCCAATCACAACATCCAGCTGCCTTTTGCTGAGAGCCCAGAGGAGTCAAATCAGGAGCGGCACTGTCTCCATGGGAAGAAGTCTCATGAGAGACCAGGTCACAAGCTTTGTCTGCAATTTGCAATGGTCATTATTTGAAATAAAGACTTGAACACCTGAAAAAAGAAACTTGAATCATCTTACAAACCTGGAATTATTTTTGCACAGTTCTGCTGCCAGCAATGAACCATTTTTGTGGAGTGGTTTTGCACAGTGCAGCAATTTGGGAAGGGTCCCAAGCAGCCTTTACACAGTGAGTGCTGACACAGACCAGGTCCCCCTAATCTCCTTGCCTCCTGAATGGTGCTGGCCGGTCCTGTTGTGGACTGAGAGTGTCCCATATTTGACAGGAAAGATGCCTGAGGCCTGTACCTCCTTACCCCGCCTTACCAGGCTTATTCTCCCTTTCCTCTCAGTTGTCTCCAGTCCTGTAATGTCTGCATCTTTTTAACCACACAGTGCTAAGCTGTGTCCCATGTGTTTTGCCCCATTTTGTGTGCTTGCCTCAGCAGTGAAGTGACAATAATCCTCTGCACGAGGCATAGAGTCAGGCCTGTCAGAGCAAAGGGAGGTGCCTGCAGAGCTTTGGTTGTGTGTAGGTTGAGGAGAACAAGAGAAAAAAATAACTTCCTCTGCAGACAAACTCATCACCAGGCAAGAAGACACATTCTACACATGCAGCTGTATTCATCTAAGTGAAGAGAAACTGCTACCATTTCTTATTTATAGTCTTTGACAGATTTTAATCTGAAAGTTTTCTTTATCTGTTTTGGTTTTTTTGGTGTCATATGTATATTTTTCTAATCACCAGAATAAGGTTAAATTTGCCTTGCCAAAATCTGGCTCCAAAACCAGCTCAGGTTTGGTTACTGCTGCACTTTCCTAGTTCCTTGTGAGGCTCATCTTCTGTTGGTTTGGGTGGCTCCTGCTGAAGTGCCTAACATACAGCCTGATTATTCATCACAGAAATTTAGTATATTAATCACATAAATCCATTATGGGTGCTCAGCCTTTATGCCTATCCGCAATGCATTTCTTCTTTATGCACTGCTTTGCCTCCGTGGACTGCCATCAGCAAGAATAGCATCTCTCCAGAGGTGCCAGGACCTGGCTGGACCCTGGGGCAGTGTATTTTCTGAGGCAGAACCTGGGATGGCAGTTATGCACAAAGGTAGGGTTTGTTGCCACTGAGGAGCTGATTTTGCCTGAAGGTTCACAAAGGAGAAACTTTGCATTAGCATCTGGCTACTCAGGAGTAAGCTGCTTTCAGTACTTCTAGTTCTGCTCTGATCCGCCAGTAGACATCTAGACGATTGCAGTGTCGGAGTAAAAAACAGAGCCTCCGTGAGCTAACAGAGGATATCACTGTATCAATGCAAATGAGATATTTCAGAGATTACAAAGTTCACTCTACTTTGAAGGGACATTAAAGCAAAGGCTGCAGGAATGTGTTCCAAGAACACGATAGGTGAATGTGTTCCAAGAAACAGGATGGGTTTCACTGAGGCTGACGGTGCCCTTCTGTTCAGTGGTGTTTATTGTGGCTCCTTCCTGGTGTTAATTCATACATAGCAAGTAGTTAATAGGTCATTTGGAAAAAATTGCACCTGCACAGTAGGTGGGCTCTGAAGTCAGAAGTAGCAGGCAACATCAAGGACACACATTTCTGCTCTTAGTGTCTGTGTGTAAACCTACGTCTTCCTTCCCTGGCAACTTAACTAATGGGGAAGTGCTGAGGAGTGTGGGTGCCTGCACATTCACTGGATAAAAAGGATACTAGAGAGCATTTTATTCCCTGTTTTTTCTTCAGAAAGATGGTGCACCCACAGATGTGTAGGAGAAAGTGGAGATATGTGAATGTTAACCAGGGGCAATGTGGAAAGGTGGCCAGGCATGACTGGGTGACCCTGCTGTCAAAGATGTATGCAAATGCAGCGTCACAGAACAACATCTCCCTAAAATGCAAGGAGGAAAAAAAAGACTTCCCTGGTTCTCTTACACTGTGTCCCTTATTACATCAATTCACTCTGGGGTACCTTCAGGAATTTGGCAATTGGCAGACTGGGAACACAGGCCTTTCCTGCAAAAGTCAAGAGACCTCCTCTACAAAAACTCACCAAAAGCAGCTGTCACTTTGATGGAGGGAGCTGGCATATGTGCTACCCATTTTTCTCCAGTGTGGTGCTAAATGCAGGGTGATGACAGCATTCAGTCCCACACAAAATGGAATTAGCAACACTGTTCTCAGAAGGTACAAAACACTGGAGCCCAGTGCAGATTTATTCATTCAGAAACTAACTCCATGGCGAAAGAGGCTGAGAAATCTTTTTTTTTTTTTTTTTTTTAAACTACAGCGGGTGTGAGTTCCCAGATAAACAAGACTGAACATCAGTATGCTGGGGACAGCATACCCACTGCTGTTGCCAGCATCCAGGTTATCTGTGTCAGCTCAGAGCAGGGGGGGTCAGTACCACCGCAGCAAGGGAGCTCTGCCCACCCAGCCCAGCCACACAGCCTCATCCCATCCCTGACGCTAGCACTGGGGCTTGGTGTGCCTTGTGCCAAGCATTTACTGGGCAAAAAGTAAATCTGTGGTTTTCTGATATTTTATTTGCCCTTCTCAGGATTTGGTCACCCAGCCCTCAAGTGTGAGCAGGTGGGGAAAAGCAGGTCAGCACTGTCCTTATGCTGCCAAGGAGCCACAGAGCATTTGCAGACTGCAGAAACTTTTAGAGCATGTCTTGTAGAACAGAAGTCTGAACAGGCAGAGGTAAACACAAGGGAGAGGAGATGCTGGTGCTCTTGGATTAGGGCAAGTTGCAGCAACTTCTGCCCAGCTACAGCTGTAAGCTGCAGCAGGGGAAAAAGGTGTGCAATGGATGCTCCCTTAGACTGTTGCACTTCTGAGGTCCAGTGTACAGCCTGGCGTGGCTGGAAGCTCTAGTCTTCTGCACACTGATGCCACCAGACTGCATCTGGTGAGAGTGTCAGCAGGCAGGATTATTCTGTGTACTCACTGTCCGGTGTTCTCGCAGATGACAGTGTCACAGGGAATTTTTCTATCATAAAAGAAATAATGAGCACTACCCACTGCCTGACACGCTGCAATATTTACTCACAGTAATAAAAAGGAGGAAGGTGGCCAAAAGTGTGATCTGAATCCAGAAAGTCTGGCAAAACTTCTAGGAAGTCGTGATGCCTGGCCTCCGCCCCAGTTACGGACGGATATTTCAGGTGCCGGCTTTTGGATCCACAGTGTATCTAAAGGCAAACCTCTGGTGGTCACTTGTATCTCTGGTGCTGGTTTTGGGTTTTTGTTTGGTTTTTGGTTTTGTTTTGGGGGTTTTTTTGCATACAAGGGAGAACAAATTGCTCCTCTCTCTTACTTATGTGGAGACCTCAGAGTGTTCAGAGGAAGAGAACAGGACTGTTATCCTCGCTATAAAAACCATCTGGATGCAGGAAGTGAACTAAAGATGAAAATGAGTGTGGCACTTGCCCTCCTCTTTTTGCCTTGCTCCATGGTGCAGCAGGAGGGTCGATGGCGGGCTCTGGGTTGGGCTGCACAAGCAAGGCAGCACTCTGCTCTCAGTGCTTGTGGGACCCAGGCGTCTGCTGGTATGCCAAAGCCCTGGGAGGAGCAGCAGAAAAAGAGTTAAAATATCAGTGGGGGTGCAGAATGCGGGAAGGCAGAAAACAGCCATGAAATCGAGGAAAAATAGCAGATAACAGCAAGGAAACAGCAGGTGCTGGGTGGCATGGTGATGACACCAAGGCCACATCACTGATAAGGCCACCAGGCAGACGTGGGACAAGAGCCATGTGATGCAATCCAGTTTGGCTGGCTGCCATCAGTGCCCACTCAGATGGAAACCCTGCAAACAGAGCTGCAGTCCCTGAGAAGGGGAAAGGTGTAATAAGGGCTCGTGATGCGATGAGCAATCCTGGATGAGCGCGTGGGCATGGGCCGGGGGGTGCCGTGAGTGTGGGAACAAGCGCAAAGGCAGGGGCAGTGCTGTGAGGGGCAAGCCTGAGATTGGTTTTGGAAGTAGAAGTCTCCTTGCTTGTTGCCGCTGTCTCCAGCAGAGTTTATGTGCCTTGCTGGCGGTGAGTCTAGGTCTCCAGCTCTGCAGGCAAATCTGGAGCCTTCACATCTGCCTATCCCACCTCTTGAAGCCTCCTACATCACGATCTTTCTGGTGAAAGTGAGGGAGAAAATGGCAGAGCCAGCTGCATAGGCAATGTGAGGGGAAGCAGCCACCAGAACGCCTCCTGCCCCACCCAAGGAAGAATTTCCCCACCTCTTCTTTGAGGGGTAGACTAGGCAGGACTTTCATTAGGGGCTGCAAGTTTGTGCTTGGCAGAAAAGCTTGAAAAGACAAAAACAGGTTGCAAGAAGTCGTTTACCCTTTGTCAACGCCTACCATATAAATTCAATTTGCTTCGTGAAGGCAGTGGAATTTGAATACCACTGAGGAACAGAGAAGGGGAAGATCAAGCTTTGTGTCAGCCAACAGCTTTGCTACTGCACCACTGACCTTGCTGGTGGTCATCCAGCACAGAGGGGATACAGACATTTCCTGCCACCATCTACCCAAGGAGAGTGATCTGGAGCACACAGCGTGTCCCAGCAGCACAGCCCTAGCCTGTTGCTCCTGTGCTGCTGCTGGCGTGACCAAAGAACCAGGCCATGCTTGGAACCAAAGGCATCAGAGGTTGCACCAGAGGCATTACAATCAGCATTTTGATGTTTTTCTTGGTAGTAAAAACTTTGAAGAACATTTTAAAGGCCCAAGATAGCCCTCATCCAGAGCTGTGCAGTGTGTTTGTGTGAGCAGCTTGCAGGTGGGGGCTCTGTGTTGTTCATGTTGTCAAGTGTTGGCTAGGACCAGATTTGCAAGTCGTGAATCTAAGGACATACATCTGTGTGTGCTGGCGACTGACAGCTGCTTGTCCCATGGACCCAGGGACTCCAGGGCTCATGCAGCAAACCTTGTGGACAGCAGGCCTTGATGAGGTACGTGTCCCGCTGACGATGGAGACGTCTGACCTCTCTGCTGGTTTGGGTTGTTCACCCTTTGGGGTGAAGTTTCTTCCCTGACTCCTGACCTGATCATCTCAAGGCTGCAGTTTGCGACAGTTGCTTTTTATTCTGTCGTCTGGCACCACCAAAAAGAGATTGGCTCCATCAGCTTCCCTTCCAGCAGTTGTAGGCTGCTATCAGATCCCACTTGGCCTCCCTTGTACTAGACTAAACAAGACTAACAGGACCCCATGTGCCTTGGGAACAACTGCTAATGCAGTTAAATATTTACTTTAGTTGAGGGATTTCCAAAGTGGAATAATAATAAAAGCCAAAGGTTATTGAACTGTGTAAACTCCGTGAAGAGGGAATATAAAACATGTGCACAGCTGCCTCGACAGTGCGGAGGAATGATTTTGCAAAGGGGAGCCCTGATCTGGTTACGTTCCCGCTTCCCAAAACCTGGTCACAGCCCTGCTGAGTTGTGTGGAACTCCAAAGGCAAGGATGTAAGCAGCCTCTTGCAGAGCCCACGCCTCTCTGGCCACAGGGGGTGCTCAAGCAGTCTCGTCTCAGACAGACAGGGCCTCTGTACCTTCCTCTGCGGGAGAAACATCCTAAGCACAGTCATGGTCAGATCCTCAGCAGGTACAAATGTGTGTGCTCCATGCATCTGGAGCCCTCCCAGGCTGCTGGTGGTTTCTGCAGGACACCTATCCCCTGCTCACCCCTTGCACATGGGACACATCCCATCTGCTCCTGTGGGGAAGGTGACTCTCTGTCCCTTCTGGCCCAGAACTCTTTTCAGCAAGTCTCACCCAAAGGGGTTTTTAGTCAATATTGGTCTTACACTGATGTTATAGCCAGTGGTCCTCTTTTCCGTCCTTCACCTTTCACCAACTGATTTTGTTTCACCAAAGTGGGGACGGATGTGGAAAATCCATCTTCTGAGAAAGAGGAGATAAAGATGCTCACACTGATGTCAAGCATCCGGTCTTGTGTTGGCAAAGCAGATGGATTATTCTGGGGTGGTGATGCTTGTTGAAAAGGTGGTGTCTCCTGCCACTGAGGATCACCTCCAGCCTCTCTGCCCCTTCCCTGCTTTGTGTGCCACCTCTGTGTATTTAATCCGGGTATCCATGCACACAGCCCACTTCCAATGCACCGAATCTTATGATGAAGGTAATTTTGCTCTGTCAGTCTCAGCTGCAGCCAAGGTTGTGAGTGGAATGAGGTATTAAACCACCTCTGACTATGTGGCTCCTCTGAGCACAGGCAGTGACTGCACCTGCAGCTCCCTGCACAGTAGCTGGCTGGGCTTGCTGCAGCCTGATGACAGGTGTCCTGTTGTGTTTGGGGTCCTGACCAGTGCATCAGGCAGCTGAGTATTGACCTCTCTTGGGTCTCACAGGATAACGCTCAGACCACAGTCCACCACCCAAATCAGTCTGAATTTCCTGGCTTTTCTGTGTCTAGTCTCATGACTCAAGTGGACATCCATCATATATGAAGCAAATCTGCAGCAGTGGTTTGGGTGAGATACACTTAGACGTAGCTGGCTGGGGTAAACGGAGAAGACCCGCATTGCCCAGCCCTGACTACAGTGCAAAGGGACTGTAAAGCAGCCTCCGGTGCTGCCATCTGAAGCTGACAAGTAGCACAGGGGAAACTTATCTGTTGCATGAGAATGCCTAAGTGATCCCTTTGGGTGTTCAGGACAGCTGCTCCCAGCACAGATCAAAATGCTGCTTTTCCCAGCATTCCTGAGATAAGGCATTGCCCTCCCCTATAAAGGCAGCCATGAGCAGAGCGAGGTGCACGAGTGGGTCTGCGAACCAACCATGCCTGCAAGGGAGCTGCTGCTGCTGGCAGCAATGGTGACTCTCATTGCGGCTGGAGGTAAGTCTGTTCTGCTGCTGGAGGCTGGATCATTGGTGGTGGGTTGGGAATGACAGATGGACAATGGGGTGGAGGGAAATGCACGGTAGGGCAGAAAGACCCAGAAATTCTGGTTTGGAGAGGAGGTCAGGTGAGGGCAAACAAACAGTGGCAGCATGGTGAGGATTAACTGGAGCAAACACACTATGCCCACCTTATTAGCAGTTTGGGGCAAGGGTTACAGGTTGATTCATCAAATGCATTGCACTTGGGAGAGGTCTGGGATAGGGGAGAGTCCGCAATGTGAACAGGAACCAGGTCCTGGGAGGACAGCACGTACACTGCGGTGGCAGCTGCTGTAGTTCCTGCCTCCATAAAAACTGGCAAGTCTTTGCAAGAACACTATGTGCTCAGCATATTTATGTGGGAAGCACCTGTTTGTAGGGGCTGGAAAGCCATTGCTACCTATGTGCAGGTAGTGGTGGTCCTGCAGCTGCCTGTGTGTGAGCCTTCATGCTCCCAGGACATCTGTGCATTGCACAGGTGTGCTGTGAACTGTTGCTGTTGCTCTGCCTGGCTGAGAAAAAGGAACCGACCAAATGCTGCTCTCCCTGGAGGTGGCAGTTGTCCAGCTGTGCAATATCATCAAGCCTCAGCCCTCTGAGGATATTCCATGCCACATGAGGCATTGCATGGTTTCACATTTCCTGAGATGTGTTGGATGCTCTGTGGAGCTGCTGACCCAGAGACTGGGAGAGAGGGCTGTTGGGAGAGGGTTTAGGGGGTAGGAGCAGCCATTCACAGCTTTGTCCCTGCCAGCTCAGCTAAGGATGGAAGCTGTGTACTGTGCTGCGAGCAGGGAGGGATGGGAGTGGCATGCAGCAAACTGATCCCCCCTCATGAAACCCACAGAGCTGATTCAGTCCTGAGTGGGCTCTGCTCAGCACTGATTCCCTTTGGTTTGGATGTGATCCTCTGTCAATATCTCGTGCTTCTGCCATCAGTCACAAGTGTGCCATGCTCATGGGTCTTTACCCTGTTACAGGGGCAGAGCGGAATGAAGGGAGTGGCCTGAGAATGGTAAGAGGCTTCTGGTTTTCCTTGTTCACAGCTTGAGATGGGTGTGCCTGGTGTGCCTGGCAGACTGTTGCCAGCAATCATCCCCAGCCTCCTGGGTACTGGTGTTCCAGCACCAAACCCACACCAAAGCCCAGGCCATGACTCCCACTGACGGATGTGGTGGCCCCTGCTCCTCTGAGGGCACACCCTGCTCCATCTGAGGCAGAGGGAACCAGGTTGTTGGTGGCACTTGCTTCTGCCTGAATGTTCTGGGGCTAAGAGATGGGTGCTGCTGGCACTGAATGTGTGCTCTGATTTCTCCTCTGCAGCCGGTGTGTGAAGACCTGGTTAACGTGCAGGCCTGCCCGCTCCTGTACTTGCCCATCTGTGGGACTGATGGGAATACCTATGCCAATGAATGCCAGCTCTGTGTGGAAAAAATGTAAGCTCATGCCCTTGGCAGAGACCTCCTGGTCTAATTTTGGCAGTCTGAAACTGGGTGCTTGTGAAGTATGGCCACTCAGGCTCCCAGTGCCTGGGAAAGGCCATGGCAGAGTGCTCTTGCATGGCAAATAACACAAACCATGAGCTGGGCTGCGGGAGGGGGAGGGATGACCAGCTCATCAGGCAAAGCTGCGAGGAAGCGCAGAGCAGCTGCACCCAGCCAGTCTGAGGAAGGGGATGCCTGGGGGTAGCCAGCAGCAGCCTACAGCTGCAAATGGGACAGAGCCGCACTCTGTGCAGGTGATACAACATGGGGCAACAGCCACAAACTGCAGCCTCAGGAGCGTGAAAATGTGACACAGGCACCAGGTCAAATGGGTGGTGTGAGGAGGGTCTCCCTTTTTGGGGGTGGTGGTTGGGGCTCAGGAGGAGGCCATGGCCACCACAACCTCACGCTAGGGACAGCCCTGCTGTGAGCAGGTTGGGCTGCAGACATACCATCAGTGCCACAGGCCCTGGGAGGGCACATCTGCGAGCCAGGATGTTGCAGTCACCTCAGCTTTTTAAGACAGGAAAATGAGCAGGTCAATTTTGTAATAGTCAGCTCTATTCCATTTGATGGAATGCAGCCAAAGTGTGATTCACAGAATGGGCTTTTTTGATCTCTTACTCTTTTTTCCTATGTCATTCTAGGAAAACCAGGCAAGACATCCAGATTTTGAAAGATGGGGAGTGTCAAGATACCTGAGCCTAGAAGCAGGTGATTAATTGATCCTGTGTGCTCTGTGCTGATTGCACACTTAAGTTAGCTATGGTGAATAATAAAATGGCATGCATAATCTTATTTCAACAGCACTTTTTTTATTCACGGCTGGGGGAAAACAGCATAAGCCAGTTCCCACCAAGGGCTACTAAAAGTGCACGGTCAAAACAGTAATTTCAAATCCACATAACAAACCAGGGTGCTTTGCATAGTATATTATCTCGCTCACACTCCTTTGAGAAAGGCCACGGGGGAGAAGCAAGAAACACACAAGTTTTGATTAAGAAAATGCTGAACAACTGCAGTTTTCTTCTGTAGGAGGCAGTTTAGTGAAGGGAAAGTAAAATTTCTCTGGCATGGGAGAAGATATCTCTCTGGCCCCCTAGTAAACTGCTTCACTGCTTCCGAGCTCATGTAAATTGAAGATAGTAACATCTGCACTTCTCATATTAGGTGTTATTCTGCTTTTTATCTTAGGCTCTTTCATAGAGCAATCAGCTCAGATAACACATGGGAGCACAGAGGAGCCTGAGTGGAGATGCTGAACACAAGGGATCCCAGATGTTTCCTCCAGCACATGAGAAAAAAACCCCAGGCTGAACAATTTTCAGGTCTAGGTTGCTCCTGGTCTCAGGGCCATCTTTGAGATCGTGGCAGGGCTGAGTCCCACCAAGGTAGCAGTGTTGGTGTGCATCAGCAGCCTTTGGGGCTTCCTCTGTTCTTTCATCTCCCACTTGTAGCACATGGACACAACTCACTTTCCATGAAATACCTGCAAAAAGGCCATACAACTTGGGCATTCAAGGGGCCCCCTTTGCCCACAGTGGCAAAGATCAGAGGGCACTGGCTAATGCAGGACTTGCCTGCTGAGTTCAGTTCAGTCCCGCACCAGAGCTTGTACTTGCACGGAATTACTGGTTGCGATTTCTGGTCAGATTTGAAGGGTGCTTCAGGGTGAATTGAAACCTTCCAAGGACACATCTGTGCTCACCCACAGGAGATCATGCTGCTCTGACTTGTTACTATACTAGTATCCTCTACAGCTCTCATTTGCAAGTGTCTGAGTAGGAGTCTGGGGTGCATCATGTGGTCAAGTGAGCTCCCCGAAATCAGTGACCATCCTCTGAGTCTGGGAGATGTGCCACTATCATGACTACTGTGCTTGGTCAGCCGGAATTCACCCTCTCACCCAGTTCTGCACCTTGCTGGAGCCACCAGGTGGGACACTCATAGCACCACACTGCACAACAAAGCCACTGCTGACAGATTTAATGCTGCAGCTGGAAATAGACAGAGGAGCATAAAGCAGCCATGCTCAGTCAGATGGATTGCATCCTCTGTTTTCTGTCCCAGAGGCAGCTGCTGTCATCAAAAGCTTTTTACTCCTTAGAAAGTTCTCTCCTGGGCTGAAAAGTCCTAGACTGGCTAGTTGCTCAGGCTTGTCCAGAGCTTTGATTTTCCCGTTTTTCTTTCCTGGACCCTTTCCATTTCTGCAGAGGAGGGGACACCTGTCCATGGCTGCTGCTGTTACACCACCTGCTCATTTTTTCCCAGGGCTCTGCAAGCCTGTTTGTCCCCAAAGAGCAAGGAAGAGGTGGTCTGGCTGTGTGCTACTCCCTGTGTTGCCAGTCCTTCAATGCAGACCTTGTTGTCTCCCCTGCACCATAGGGAAGGGCTTTGGTAGGGTTATGAATCCCAAAATACATCCACGGTGAGCAACACAAATGTATCACAAGCTTCTGTCCTGAGGTTTTCTGCTCCTGCTGCTCTAACCCAGCCACAGGCAGGATTTATTTGGGCAGCTCTATCCCAGCTTTCTGCCAGGGGAAGATAATGCCCAGTTTAGCATGGTGTATAACTGGGGCCCATTGTCCCCGGGGGTGGGTGGGTGTCACCATGCCGTGCCATGGCTCGAGATGCACAGGCAGATGGCTGGAGCCTGCAGTGTGTGTGTGCTGTGTGTGCCCTGAGAACCATGACTATTTATGTGCAGAGGCAAGGAAAAAACAACACAGACGATCCAGAAGCTCTTCTGAAGAAGGAAACCACATGCCTCCAGCACAAAGTGGAGTGTTTATTCAGAAACTACAGAACCAAAGTACAGAGTAGTAGGCCAGACCTGCAAGGTCAGAGCATGGGCAGCCACAGGACAGGGTCAGTGTTGACTTTACACACAGCAAATTCAGAGATACTGATCCTCCCCGGGGACTTGTGGATTTGGCTGTTTATTTCACATGGCTCAAAAGCAAGTGGCAGACCAAGGGAAGGGTGAAGGCAGTGATTTAACACCACCACAGACCTCAGGGCCTGTGCAAGACCAGCCTGGTGCAGGGAGCCTGACTCCAAAGCCTGGCAGATCTGTGTCAGGCAAGGTCAGAAGAGACTCAGGAGGCAGCTAGTGGACACCAAGATGCCTGCAATGCTCCGCTCTATGCCAGAGAGCATGCACATGAATTTGCACTTTGCCTTTTCAATTTATCCATCCACTTCTCATCTTTTCATGCTTCACTCAAGGCAGAGAAAGAAAGGGATTATCTGCTATCAGGCACCATAGTTTGTCACACAGAGCAATGAGTAGTCCTGCTCCCAGAGCAATGTGTTGCAACCAGGCAAGTGTCCTCAAGTCAGGCAGTGAAGGACAAGCCTGCAAGTTGTTTCTCTGTCATTGTCGTGTGAGACAAAACTGGAAGAAGTGCCCTGACACTCTGCAAGGGTGGCAGGGGTTTAGCTCCCCCAGCTGCCTGTGTTGATCAGGGCTGTATCCATGACGGCAGGGCGGGATACGCCGGTCTCTGGATATTGCTTTGCAGTGGCCTTGCCAGACAGGGGGAACTGATAGCCTTGAGGCTCACGAAGATCTTTGGTTTACACACAGAGCCAAAGCCTAGTGTTGTGTCTACAGCGAAAGCAGTCCCACGGGTGGCAGGATCCAGCCCTAGGAGTGTTTGTGCCTTGGACAAAACTTTCCTAGGACATCTGGGTGTTGAAAGCTGTGTGGGAGACTGGCACAGGGAGATGTACCCAAGGCTGGGGGAGTTCCCCAACCAAGCAGCTCCGGTGACATTTGAGGAGTCTGTGACACTGGAGATGTGTAGGTTGCTGAACACTCAGGAAACTGAATGCATCGCTGAAAATGGCCCAGGGCTAGCTGAACTGAAATGGGGAGGGATGCAGCACTTGGCATGCTGTAAATTGTCCAGCTACAACAGCTTGTGCAGCCGAGACTGGCCAGAAAGTTTAACCTACTTGCAGAAATTCCTCTGCAGCAAACATGATGCAGCTTTGACCACATCTGCAGGGGAGCTCTGCTGGAGAAGAAGAGTTTGCTGCATTGCTCGTGCTTGTGGGACACAGTGTCCCTGGCACTGTAGGCGAGACTCTGACTCTCAGTCGCTCTACTTTCAGAGCATAGACAACTCAAAAGTAGGCGGTGGGGCCTGTAATTTCCACACTGCTAACAATTACCAAAAGTCTTCCTGTGGTATACTAAAATCACATCCTTGGCATTTAAAGTAATTCACACTCAAGAGACAAATCTCCTACAGAGACTTCTGTTATAAGTAAAATGAGTGATTTTTCGCATATTCGAGTCGGCCATTGCTATGGTGCCTGTTAAATAAAATTAGAAAATTAAGACTTTAATAAAGTTATAAATTATAAGGTTAAAAGAAAAAAACTTAGTTAAAGATGTTTTGAAAGGGGTAGTGTTTGGCGTTACCATAGAAGAGTAGAAGTTATAAAGTTAAAAAGGAAACTGTTGAGTAGAAGTTGTAAAGTTAAAAAGAAACTGTTAAGTAGGAGTTGTAGAGTTAAAAAGAAACTGTTTAAGAGTATTGAGGTGTTGAAATTGTTAAAACCATGTAATCCTAAATTCATAATCTATGTATCTTTAAAAATCCTTTATCTTGGCAATTGTATTCATGTTAAAAACTCGGTTTTCATGTTGTGTTTAATATCTCTAAGCCCATCACCCATCCCAATACTAAAGGCACACTGCACTACCCAATCTAAAAATAGAAGAATCGCATCTCTCCGCCCCCTGCAAGTGGAATACTAATGAGGAACCTTCCCGCCTTTGCAAACTACCCCTAGATACGAGCCATCTATTGGCAGGGGAGGTCCACCTCATTAATTAGTACTCCCAATCACCAGCAGGCAGGAAGGCGGAGATACCAATTCGGACCAGCCCATCAAAAACCTTATAAAAACCCAAATTTGACCAGCCTCAGGAGCGAGCTGGGTCCCTCTGTCACCAACATCAGCAGACGTGGGTCTGTGCAGGGTGCCTGGTGTCTCTCCTCGCTGAATAGCAGTGAGGTAGAGATTGGGTCGGGTGCTGGGCCTCTTACCCCTTTCAGGGGCTTATGCTTAAAATTTTCTTTGAACTTAAGGCTAGCTTAAGTTCATCACCCGGCCTTGAGGATCTCCTCTCTTCGGCAGCCAGCCGGTAGCCGGGAGAGTCTTATTACCGTACTGGGACCTTCTTTTTGTGCTTTTTGTTTTCTCTTTTTTTTTACCTCGGGATATTCCGGACCTCGTGGGCTTTTGAAATAAACAACATCTACCTCAACCCACGAGTGTGAAATTGTCTCTTTTATGACACTTCCTTCCCAAGAGATGCAAGTACAAGCTCTGCAAGATTTTAAAGTCCAGCTACTCCATTAAACAGCTCTAAAGAATCTGGGGGCACAGTGACTTCCTTTTACAACTGCTCCCTCCAAGGTAAAAGACAGATGACATGGAGAAACATTCACAGTACCAGCTCTGCAGTGTCTTGGCAGTGTTTTGCTGAGTCAAGAGTCACTTATCAGCCCTCACCAGGCTTTGGGGTGACTGAATAGAAGGTAGGTGTGAGAAGCTGAGTTAGCGACAGCCTGAGCCTGCACCCCGTTCCCATGGAGCGCTGAAAACACACAGGGATTTCCACCCTTTCTTCCATGTTTCATACCACCTACAAGCAGCACAGAATATAGAATCATAGAATAATTTAGGTTGAAAAAGACCCTTAAGACTATAAATTCAACCATTCATGCAGCGCTGCCATGTCCAGCAGGAAACCATGTCCCTAAGCACCATGTCCACACATCTTTTAAAGACCACTGCCCTGGGCAGCCTGACATCCAAACTAAACCTACACCAGAGCAATTTAAGGTAATTTCCTCTTGTCCTATTGCTTGTTATTACGGAAAAGTGATGGACCCCCACCAGCCTACAGGACCCCCTACAGTCCACTATCAGGCAGCTGTAGAGGACAGTGAGGTGTCTCCTCAGCTTCCTTTCCTTCAAGCTACACTGTCAGCTCCCTCAGTCACTCCTCATAGGATTTGTTTTCCAGACTCTGCCAGATTTTGTTCTCTTCTTTGATCACATTCCAAGCACCTCAGTAAGTCCATCTGGGTTGGGGCAACCATGGATGTGTGTATAGACTGGGGAATGAGAGGCTGGAGAGCAGCTCAGCGAAAAGGACCTGGTCTGTGGAAAGCTGAATATGAGCCAGCAGTGCCCTGGCAGCCAGGAGGCTCACCCATGTCCTGGGGGGCATCAGGCACAGCACCGCCAGCCAGGCAAGGGAGGGGATTGTCCTGCTCTGCTCTGCACTGAGGCAGCCTCACCTCCTGTGCTGGGGGCAAATTTGGGGGCCACAATATAAAAAAGACATTAAGCTGTTAGAGAGTGTGCGAAGGAGGGCAACAGAGATGGTGCAGAGCCTTGAGGAGAAGCCCTTTGAGGAGTGGCTGAGGTCACTTGGTCTGTTCAGCCTGGAGGAGACTGAGGGGAGACCTCACTGCAGTTTCAACTTCACTGTGAGGGGAAGAGGAGGGGAGGGCACTGATCTCTTCACTCTGGGGACCTGTGACAGGACCCGAGGGGATGTCCTGAAGCTGAGTCAGGAGATACCAGGAGAAGGTTCTTCACCCAGAGGGTGGCTGGGCACTGGGGCAGGCTCTCCAGGGAAGTGGTCACAGCACCAAGCGTGTCAGAGCTCAAGAAGCGTTTGGACAATGCTCTCAGGCACATGGTGTGATTTTGTGGTGTTCTGTGCAGGGACAGGAGCCGTACTCAATGATCTTGCTACATCCTTTCCAGCTCAGCATATTCTGTGGTTCTGTGATAATGTGTTTTTTGTAATGAGGGACACGAAAACAAAAACAATGTTCAAGGTCTGATGTTTCCCTCCTCCACAAGCAATGCTTTGGACAGTAAAGTATCCTGCCAGGATAGAGTTTTCAGATGTCTGCATGGCCAGGGTGTCTCCAGGGCTGTGCAGCATTACTCAGAGCTGGAACATGGACACCTGCACCAGCTTGGGACACCTTGCCTTCATTTGTGACTGAGCTACAAGAAACTGTTCTGTGAATGACTTGGTAGCCCCACATCTCTTTATGCCATCCATGTTCCTGGCCCACCCTCCCATATCAGAGGCATCCCATATCTGCTATGCTGCCACCACCCTGCTGCTTCTTTTGGGGCTGTTAGACCTACCCCACCTCTCTGGAGGTACCATGTAATCTGCAGTGGACACAGGGCAGGAGCCCTAGAGCGAAGTGGTAACCCAGGGGATAAGAAGAATGGCAGCAGAGATGACCACATACCTCCAAGGTTACATCTTAAGAAATCCACACCCATGAAGTTTCAAGCTCTTGGGCTTCTAGGAACCTAGAGGGGGATCCTGCCGAGAGCAAAGGTTGTACACTAAAAATAAAAAAGACTGGCAAAGATAGGAGGCAGGCCATATCTGCTTGTCCTTGAGGAGCTGCTTTGCCTCAGGGCAAGTCCTCAGTCTGCTCAAGGAGGTGGGATCATCCCTGCCACCAAGGGCAGGCAAGTTCCAGAGGACCTGGGGGTAGACACATTGTCAAGTTCTTCTACCAAGCTTTGAACCACGTTTGAATTCATGGGGGAGGGGAGGGAAGGGATTAGGGGCACTAGCACCTCACCATAGGTAGCTGAGTGTCCCATGGAGAAAAGTGCTTACAGCAGCGGAGTGCACTGGAAACTGGCTATGGAGGTGTCTCTGCTCCATCAGAGGTGCTGTGTACAATACAAGCTTGAGCTTTTCTGTGCTATCCTGGCATAAGAACCTATGAAGGCAGTTTTCAGGGGAGGCCAAGACTGCCCCCTCATCTCACATGCACTGATCTAGGGGCCTGGCCATTCCCACAGAGCAAGGAACAGGCTCTCAGCACTGAAGCCATGGTACCAAGCAGCAGTTTCCCCTGTGCAGCAATGCTGGCCCCACAGATGGTCCTGTGGAAGCTGCACGAGCCTGCAGGTTGTACAGGACTGGGCTGAGAGGGGCTGCAAGGAGCCAGGAACAGCCACTAAAGCAAATCATCCTGTGGGAGCAAGGGAACGGCTGCGTCTTCCCACTGGTTTTACTGAGGCTGCCCATGGCCATCCTGCTTTATGACTGAAGTGCTTTTTTCATAGTCCTGATCCATCAGGGACTGGACCAAAGAATCATTGGGAAGTCCTCAACATGCGCAGACAGACTGACATGGATTTATTATTCTGTCTGTTTCAAGAAGGTGGTGCAGCTTCTGGACATGTAACATGACTTTGGCAGTCTCTGTCCTCAGGGGTTTCCAAAGAATGTGATAACACAGCCATCCTGACCTCATGAGGCAGCTGGAGGATGTCCCTTCCCACCAGCACTGTCAGCATCCTATGCAAACACCTTCACACAGCATATGTCCCATTTCAAACCTCTCAGGGGGTCCTTGAGGACTAACAACATGTCCCTGCATCTCACTCTGGAAAGCAGCGGTGAGGCAGTGCCACATCCTGCCCTGCCATGTACCTTCTGTCTGCTACAAAGGAGAGGTTTTGAGTCACAGTTTAGCAACAGCGAGTTTAAATTTCCCATTTGAAGTGGAATTATTTGCAGTATAAAGGCACTAACATGTTTTGCAATCCACACAGTAGATTGTGGATAGAGACTCACACACCTCTGCACTCTGATAAGGAGAATATTATTACCCTCCTAGTGGCCTGGCCAGATAAGAGGTTTGGGGCGGGCAGTCTGCATTTTTTTCAAGCTGTCATTATGCTGCACCAGTATCTCCAGATGCTGTTTCCAGGGAGCTAAGCTGCTTTCTAATTAAAACTGCAAAGAGCAATGGAGAGTTTAGGCAAAGACCATGCTTCTTCGGACACTTCCCTGCCACCCTCTGCTGCCTGTGAGGAGTATGCTGTGCCAGGTAATGATGAGAACATTCCTAACCTGGGTTTTTGGAGAGAGGAGAGAATTATTTTTGTTACCAGTGTTTATAAAAAAGGATTTACTAATTGCTAGTTTATGCTTGGGGGTGGAGGATGCACATTTAACTGCGAATACATGTGTCTTTTTACATGTTATGTTTCAGATCACAAAAGCAGAAGCACATGTAAAGGCTTTTCAACTAAAGTCCTTCAGAGAGCATCAGTAGATTGTTTGCAGACTGGCAGCACTGTCTCATTGTTTTTATAGCTTGATTTTTTTTCCTTTTCATTTCATTTCTGTATATTTGAGTCCTCTAGTAAATATTTTTTTCATATGTGATCTTTCCTGCGTAGCATTGGCAGGTGGCAGACAACTTTGAAGCTGTTCTGGGTGTGCTTTCTTGGACCAGTTAGAAGTGGATGAGGGGTGTTTTATTAGAATGGACTGGGAGGGAGACTGGTTGTGAGCAGCTAAAATTGCTTTTACAGCTCACAAGACATTTTGAAAGGAAAAGAAAATTACCTTGGCTGCAAATGTGAGGTGCAAGGGATTATGTACTTCAGTAGCTGAACTGAAGCCCTGTGCAGATCCTGCTACTGCAACTTGTAACCTCCTCTTCCCAGGCAGTTTACTGCCTTTTTCTATGTGGATAGCAGTGTCATCTCCTGCTGGCTGAGCCCCACTGTCTCTGTTACTCCTCCATGACAGGGAACAACCTCCCATTTGTCTTGGAGTATTCTCAACTTCCCTGGACAGGGTCCCAGGCAGTGTGATGTAATTTTAAAGTTGACTCTGCTTTGATGACGACATTGCAACATAGACCAACATAAATGATTTCCAGGCTAAATTTCTGTAAGATTATTATTATTATCAGAAGTGTCTCATGTAAAAGTCTACTTTGGGTAGAGACTGGCTCCTGCTGTCAGTTTTGCATTGTCCTGTCCTGGACTACAATTTTTCTTGCATTTAATAAACACCTGGGATTAAAGAGCTGTAATCCCTCAGTCTCAGAAGTCTTTCTTACCTTGACACTTCTCCCATCTGATCAAGAGAATGAAAAAATGACATTTTTTCACTGATTTCACTACTTTAGTTGTGAGCTGAGCCTTTTTGTGAAAAAAGCTGTATCTGATTACCTCTCAAAGGAGCAGGTCATAGTTTTGCTTTTCCATTGTGTGGGCTTTGTTGAAACTATGAAAATCAGTTATTTTGTGATCTCTTCAGTGTACATTTGAGAAGAATTCCCTTTCCCTCAAGGCCTCAGGGTAGTGGCATTTCTCCTGAACAATGCCCTTTGTCTCATGGGATTGGGTCTCATTCTACTTGATGTGAGCCAAGTTTCTATTATGACAGTTTAGAGTCTAAGCTAGAAGTCATCAGGGATTGCTGTCTTTTAGGACAAAGACATGGAGAAGTGAAGTTCAGACCATTTGCCAGGCTGGTCTTTGCCTCAGGAAGCCATTTGGAGCCCTTTGCAGCCAGTGAAATGGGCACTGCTTAACTTGGCTCAGGAAGGCATGTCACAGGGTGACTGCGATGTGGGGCGCGCTCCTCTCTGCTGGTGGCTGTAGGCAGCCTGCACATCCTGCCCAAATAATAAAGCCAGCACTGGAGCTTTCTCACAACAATTAGTCTTTCCTCAGCCATGCCATGGTGTCCGTCACAGCTGCAGACCAGCTTGGGACTGTTTGTGTGGTGTTTGGGACCAATCTTCTCAACGGCAGCAGTGTGTACTAGCCCTGTCTTGCTCTCTGGTTGGATCAGCATCTCCCCACAAGGTCTCAGCCTAATGCACGTAAGCACCTATGTAGGGTAAGGCTGTGTCCTCTGGCTCACCCTTGTCCCCACAGAGCTGTTCCTATGCTGGAGAACTGTCTGTTCTGCGGGGCATTGTTAGATGAACATCCTCATTTCAGTGGAAGCCAGTTCCAGATGTCTGGGCAAAAGGGTAACAACGGAGCAACCATGGAGAATTATCTTGCAGTCTGTACTGATGTCTGACCAAAGGCACAAGGCCTCAGGTCCCTAGAGCAGGGGAGTAGGTTGGACAAGGGTCACCCCAAGGAATTGCAACTGGAAATTTAGAGTGATCGTCAGGATAGGAGCCTGGGAGTTTTGGGTGCTGTGTCATCAGACCCTACCCACTGAGGCTGTGCAGGAAGTACAGCACTCAAGTGGTTTCATTATCAAGACCCACTTGGTGGCAAAAAAAAAAATCATGGCCTCTCGCATCAGTGCTCTAGAACCAGGCAGGGAGGGATCAAATTGTCCCTTGACCAGGATGCCATGTTAGCACTCACTTTATCCTTGTAGATGTTATCATAACCCGTCGCCTGAGAGACCGGGAGTTGCTCAGGAAAAGAAAAGCAGAAGCTCTGGAGAAAGATTCAGCTCAGTGGGTTCTGAGGTAAATCTTGCCTTTTTTTGTGAAACTGCATTTGTGGTGCACTTAACCTGAGCCCAGGCATGGCCCAGCCCCTCCATCTTCACCCAAGGACAAAGCCATCAGTCTTCAGTGGGGAAAGGTGACCTGCAGCCAGTAGCTGCTCAAGGTCTATGCAAGTACGGGGGGCAGAGATGGATGGGGGGGCAACATAATGTGGGGCTGAGGAAAAATGTGTTGCCCAAGATCATGCCCACTGGTGCAGCTGCAGAATGCTGTTGTGCAGGGCTCAGAGGTTGCAGAATGGCAGCTTCTGCCAGGATGAACTGGGTCACAGTCACCACAGGGGACCCAGCAAAGCAGCCTTAGGGCAGAAGGGAAAGTCCTTTGCCCTATTCCCAGCTCATCACCCCTCTGAAATCCCCTGGCAGAGATTACAAGAATGAACAGCGAAGGAGAGCCAGAAGAGCCAAAAGAGGACGGGGCCGTCAGATGGTGGTCAAGTCTGTCCAGGAGTCAGAGCCAGCAGTGGACCCCCAGCCTGACCCACAGGAGAAGGCTGAGCCAGTGCCCTCTGAGCCTCAGGCACTGCCTGAACCAGAGAATCAAGAGCAGCCGCCTGTGCTGACCATCCAGAACGCAGTCAGTGGGATGCAACCGGTGGCAGTGGAAGGGGAGCTGGCAGCCAGGAGCTTGGACCCTGCTGGTGAGCTGCTGCAGAGCTGCTGGCCCCGTGGTGGCTTGGAAGGCAGTGCAGTGCTGCCTCTCGAGGACTGTCGGCCAAGGGTGCCCCACCTTGCCAAAAATGATCCCACAGCATCTCCAGGGCATGTGTCCCTACCCCACAGAACTTGGGGAGAGCAGAAAGGGTGGGGGGATGGTGGGGCTGTGGGGACAGACAGCCCTCTCCAAGTCATGGGGAGTGGTAACAAATCTGCTGTGTCAGTACAGTCATTGGGATGGGGTTGTGGGCCTAGGTCCTTAATAACTCCTTGTCCTAAGAACACTTCTGTGGCTCTGCCAAGAGCCATGTTAGCGCGGAGGAATATCTCTGTGAAGATCTCCTCTCTGAGGAGAGAACATGTGGTTTTTTGAGGTCAGAGCTGGTCAGGGGAGCCAGAGTCCAGATGGGCTGTGTCCACAGTCCACCCATTTTCGGGGCTGACACTGGGATGGTGGGAGAGAGAAGTGGGCACTGGGGCAAGAGGTGGGCGTCTGCAAGTGATACACCTTTGAAACCTGCCAGGACTGAGGCATGGAGGTAACTAAGCTAGTCTGAATGGCAGGCTGGTGTCTGGGCTCAGAAAATCCATTTACAGCTATCGCAGCAGGAATTACTCCCAGATCTGGTGTGGGAAGGGTAGAACACCTTCACTTTAGCAGTCAGTGGGTCAAGCATGCAGGTTGCTTCAAAACCAGGAAAACTTTGGCTCTGCTTCGGGGGAGGTGAGAATCCTCTGACCCGCAGCTGCTGCATTTCCAGCAATGTCTGGGCAGTGGGGAAGAAAAGGCCTCTTGCCGCAAGGCATGCGGTGCCCTTGTGCCATGGAAAACAGCTATCCTGCATCCTGGGCGCTGAGGCCGGCTGGGGCACACCACACCCACTCAGCTTCCAGCCCTGAGGTCTTGAAATGGGCAACCATCAGGGCTGTGTTTATTGCCTCTGGCTTTAAACCCACCTGGGCTTTACCTTCTCCAACTCCGCCCTACCACTGGTACTGCCCTCAAAAAGCAGGCAATCCACCCAGGGCTGCCCAACACCCTCTCCAGGCAATTGCAGGAGACTGGCCATGGGGGCTTTAGCATGGGACAGAGGGGTAACGCATGAGAGCCTCCCAAAAAGAAATAATCTGTCTCTTACATGCCTTGCAGGTGAAGAGGATGTGCTGAACCCAGCAGAAGCAGACATACTAGAAGAGCTGAATACTCCTCTGGAAAATGACCACCAGGATAATGAATTCAACACACATGTTCTGTTTTAACTTTCTGATTACTTGGGGATATTTTTTTATTTTGACTCCTGCCTCACAAACTTGATAAGTATTGCACAGTGATTTTGAGCCACTGCTTTCTTGGAGTCATAAAGCCTGTACTCGCCTTGTCACTCTGCTTTCTATGCTTCCTTCAGGCTAGAGAGGCAGCCCCTAGGGAGTTGCCCATGGCTTCTGAGCCCACTGCTCTCTCTGCAAACAGGCTGTTTTACTTGGGCCCATGGAAGGCTTCACGGTGCTCTGCCACACTACAGTTCAATCATACAGTCCAGCATCCATCCTTTTCTGAAAGGCATTTCTTATTTGTATAAATATGAGTGGCATTGCAAAGCTGACACCCACCGTGATTTTCAGCTGGCTGGAGCAGCCCAAGCTTGGGCTTTTTACTGCACCCCATAAACCCTACTGTCCTTTGCACTATTATTTTTAATCTGAAAGTTTTCCTCATAGCCTGTTTTCCTCTGCAATAAACAGCTTGCTTTCCTAAAGCTGGAAATACTTTTTGTTTTTAATTTCTGGACAACTTCACTCTGATCTTTTTGAGCCACCATGTAAGACAAACAAAAGACGCTTGAAAACAGCTAAGTGCATTGGGCTGAAACTTGGCTGAATCATACACTTTTGTCAGGAAAATGCCATTTTGGGCAAAGACAGGAGACACTATGCACAGCCACTTTGTTCCTTGCTCCCCAGTCTTTACACACGATTTCTCCTGAAGCCAGGAGGTAATGGGGCACCCTGTGTCTCTCTCCGTGTTTTGGGTGTTGTGGTCCTTGCTCCTGTGCATGGCAAGGGAAGTGGCTTTCTTACATTCCTGTAATATCCTGACACAGAGGATCCTTCTCCTCTTGAGGAGGAGTGGAGGTCATATTGCCATTACCTGACTTACCAAGGGCCTGTTTCCCAGGCATGGAACAAGCTTCTGGCTGGGAGGTTTGCTCCTCCTAGACCAAGGTGCTGGGGAAGCAGCTAAGGCTGCCCTGGCCTGAAGTGGAGCCAGAGGCCGGAGGTCATGTTCTGGTTGAGCAGCATCACAACAGCTGTGCTGGTGTGGCTGGGGCCTTCCTGCACGTGTGGTGCCCTCACCATGCTGCAGGAAGGCTGGGCGGTGCCAGGAGACCCTTCCACCTGGAGGAGCCCCACGTGTGCCATGGCAGAGACCAGCCACAGCAAGTTCCCAACTCTCCAATCCTCTGCAGTGCTGACAGGGAGGGGGAATTAGCCATGCTGCACACTCCACATCTGCAGATATTTAGACTCTCCTGGTTTCTAGAGCCCTTTAGATTTTGGGGAGAAGAAACTTCTTGGGGGGGGTGGTTTAGATTCATGTTTCAGCTCACATCAATCAAGGAAGGCACAAAACAACCACATTCCACCTTCTCCAGCGTGAAGTGGAGCTGTGGGAAGCCTGGCAGAGTGACGTGTCCATGAACATGGACAACACTCACTGTTGAAACACACATGGGCAGCAGTGTTAACCCTGGTGCTGGAAGGGCTGGGGGAGCTGCCTGTGGGCAGAGGTGTGCAGGATCCAGAGCAAGCACCTCTGTCCGTCTCTCTGAAGATGCTTTTGGTGGCTAGGAAGTCCTGGAACCATCCCAGGTATGATACACTCTCTCTTTCAGCTGCTCTATCTTCTTTGGCAGAGAGTAAGAAAGGTGTGCCTGCAAACAACAAATCTTATTGCAGAGTAAATAAGGAAAAGATAAAGCCCTCCTAATCAACACTTTAACTCACCGTGCACTGCTTCTTCCTTGATGAGAGGACAGATAAGAGAGCTCTTGCTTATACAGATGGGGTTCAGGTGTGAACCTGGACTTGTCGTGGACTTGTGTATCCCTGAGGTAGGTTCTGCTGCCCGAATAGAGCTGGGAACAGGCTGGCAAGGGCAGCTGTATTTAGGGTAGGGAGGCTGCTGTTTTGGAGGTGTATCAAATCACCTTCTCCCTCTCTTCCCTCCTTCCCGAATCCAAGACAGATGTCTTTACCCAGAGCCATTCACAGAGAGTCCAATAAAGTAAATTTCCACCCTCTGGGATGACAGCTGTGGTCTGGGTCTGACGTGAAGGGGAAGTCTGGGGGAGGTCAGAGACCTTTAACTGATTGCAGCCTCCTTGATGGCAAAGAGAAGGATACTGGTGCAGGGAAATGGCTTCTGAGCTATGGGACCAGCACAGAGAGCCAGCCACAGCAAGCATACTTGCTGTGCTGTATGGTGACGGGGCTGCCTGAAGCTCCTCCAGGATGCACCAGGACCTGCTCCCTGAGGCATGCAGACCAAGGCATGCTGTAGTACACAATGGACACGACTACCGTGGCTGTCTTCTCACTAGTGAGATTCAGCAGGATATTGGTTAACATCAACTGGGCTGGACCAGCCATGCTCCTGTGAGCTTTTCTCAGGGCCTCAAGTCCTATCCCCCCATCCTGCAGAGCATGGGAAGCCATCCTGAGTGCTGACAGCCATGACATGACAGCTAAGGAGAGGAAACCTAGCATCATATCCAGGAGAACCAGACTCTCCTCTGTCCATGACAATTACCTTTCAATATCCTTTCAGGAAACATGCTTCCAGCTCTATGGGAGAAGGGAAGTTTTTTAGTTGGTGCACCCTGGCTTCCCACTTCTCAAATTGCTCTTATGATACAGGGTCCCCCACATTTGCAGAAAGTCAGGGGTAATTTGTGGCAGGCAGTTGCTCATGGGTGATGTTCTGAACCAGAAAGGTCTTCCAGTCCCTAGCAGAACTGAAGTCGTAGCTAAGTCTTAGCAGAAAGAAGTGGGCAAGCAACTTAGAGCCAGAAGCCACCACAGGCCAATGAAAGCCATTCCACCCCATAAGTGCCTGGTCTTGCAGAGATAAGAAAAATTTGCAGATTAATTTACTAATATTGACTTTAAGCAGTAAATCCTGGAGACAGCAAATACCCACTCCCTCTTTGGCCACCACTTCCTGCTCAGAGCTTGTTAGCTCTGCTCCTTCCCATCCTGTGTTCACCATTTAAGTACATACCTCTCTAATGCTGCCAGGACTGCCTCACACCAGAGCTGTGTGTCCAGCTGGGCCCATCGGTGCTCCACCACCTGGCCTGACTTGTTTCACCAGGAAATCATGTAACTGTAGAAAAAGTTAAGCAAGGAGAGACTCCTGGAGATCTTGAATCCAACCCCTGCTCAGAGCATGGCTAACTCTGACCAGACTGCTTTGGGCTTTCTCTAACCAGGTGTTGACCTTCTCCAAGACATGATATCATCCCTCTCTTGTCCCCATCCCAGTGTTGCCCAACTTTCAAGGAAAGAATATGTTTCCTGATGTCCCACCAGGCTTTCTCTCAGCACAGCTTTAGCTCCTCTTTCTCCATCTTGATGCACTTCAGAGAAGAGCCCAGCTTTCTTTCTTTCCTCCACCTTCTTTCAGACTGCAAGTTAGACTCCATGCTCACCTAGTCTCCATGAGAACAACCCTGATTTCTTCAGCCTGTCCTATGCACCAGCTCCCTGCCTTGACGGCCTCAGCTGAGCTCCAATATAAGAATGACTTTCTTGCACGGGATTACCCTAACTGGATCCAGTATTCCAGGTGTGGGCTCTCATAAGACAGGGGGAATGGCCACTTGTCTAAGCCCACTGGTTGAAATTCAGACCGTCCAGATGGACTTGGGGTGCTGAGCGTGAACTGTGCATGTGACTCCCTTGGACAGTCTGAGGTTTTCACTGACAGGACACAGAAAACACAAAGAAACCAGGACAGCTTGTGTGGTAAACAGCATGATCTGAGCTTTGCAGCCTTAATAATGACCCTTTCTACAACGCTCTCCTCTATAGACCATCTCCCTGGGAACTCACGAAGGCACTAAAATGGAGCTTGAGCACAATATTAATCACATCCCCCTAGACACGGCCGCTTGCTTGTCCAAACTCGGATCGCGGGCTGAAGGCACAATTCTCGTGTGCGCTTTTGGAGCTCAGCACCGCGCCCTCTGAAAGGACGAGCTTCCTTTAGCAGCGACCCAAACCGGCTGATTTGCTTTTCCAGTGGTGCTCCCCACTGCCCGCTCCCTGTTCCCTCTCCCTGCTCCCCGTTCCCTCTCCCCACTCCCCGTTCCCTCTCCCCGCTCCCTCTCCCTGCTCCCCATTCCCTCTCCC
>VZRL01006384.1:175952-230705 GCA_013397895.1 Origma solitaria
GGCGGGCACCGACCGGAGCGGCAGTGTCTCCGGGATCGCGGTGCGGGTGTCCTGGCACGGGCATTTAACTCGCCTCCCCGTAGGGTTCGGCGCCGTCGGGGCCGGTTCTGCTGGCGGCCGCGGGGAGAGGTGGCAGCGATGAGTGGCCGCCGCTGTCGAAGGGGATGCTGCCGGTCGGCGCTGGACAGTCGGCCCCGGGCAACGTCGCCCAGGGAGACGCACGCTCCTTTGCGGAAATCAAGCTGTCGAAACAAATTAAGCTGGAAAAAACCACCCGGTGACAGATCTGCGTGGGGGGAGATAGTAAGTGTGGGCTTAGGCTACGCGGTTTGCTTGCAGAGCTGCTATGTCGAATGCCCTGCGGCTGGGAACCTCATCGCGGCAACGATTCGGCACAGGGCTGGCCTCCCGTGCCCCTGGTTTACCGCTGAGCTGATCTGCTTGTCCCTGATCCTTATGCCACAGGACCCCACAGGTACATGATCCAACCAGGAAGGATGCCAGGCTCTCCACAGGCTAATCTGGGACATACCTGCCAGCTCCCTCATGTTTGCTCAGATACTTGGGGCTGAGGGTCAGACCCCAGCTGAGTGTGCCAGCTGGTGAGGAATGCTTGTCTAGGACTTGAACTCCTGTAGCACACACCCATAGGTCTGAGAACAGCACTCCTCACCCATTGGCATCAACAGATGCAGAATATAAAAGAGATGGCAGGTGGTCCTAAAGGTGGGATGAAAAGTGTGTGCAGGTGTGCACAGGTATATGTGTGCGTGGAAGGGTGAGCGTTCATGGCTACACGGGTGTGCAAGGACACTGGTGTGGGGGTGAGGATGTGACTGAGAGTTTGTGGGTGTGCACTGACAGGTGACTCTGCATACAAATAAATGCCAGCACACACAGGTGTATGGCTGGACTCGAAGCTTGCATGTGGGCACATAGGTAGAAACAGATGTGGGCAGATGAGTGTGCAGAGAGGTGGATGTGCACAGATGTGCAGGTGCTGTGCATGGCTGTACAACTGATCCTGCCCATGTCTTGGTGTCTCCTGCCAGTTCTTCCAGAAGTCAAGTCACCAGTGCATTGCTGGGTCTATCTTTGTAGGGAAAGCTTTCCCAAAGCCTTCTTGGGCATTGCACAAATGATTTTTAAGGGAGCAAGGGGAGGTAGGAGCTGTTTATCCTAGTGAAACACAGTTCTCTTGGAGGTGTCCAACAGAGTTGTTTATCTGCTTGGAGAAAAATCAGTGTGTGTATGTGTCTGTGTGTGTGAGGTTCCATTTCCATTCAGCAAACAAACCCCAGCCCTGGTTTCTAGCTAAATAAGGGACCCAGGAGTCACTGGCCACCTGCTTATTTGTACAGCTTCCTGGCAATCTGGGAGATAGCAAAAAATCCTATGGAGCTGTCAGAATAAACCGTGAAGCGGTACTTGCTGAAGACCCACGTGTGCATGTACTGTGTCCAGTAGCTGGATGCAGACGAGGCAGTATTTCAAATCACATGCTGCAGAGTTTATGTCAAGAGAGAAATCAACGTCCTGCACCAACACCCACGTTCTTGAAGTGCACAGCAGACTAGGGTAGCATTACCCTGTAAGAACCAAAATCCCAAGTCCTTCAGCACAAAGCTGCCTCACCAGTAATGCTCTGCCTTCTGACTTGTGGGAAGCTGCAGCTGGGAATTGATTTTCCTATGAGATGTTCCAAAGGGCAGTAGTTCAGTCACCTCTGGGGCTATGTTTCTCTGTGCCATGCCAATTCCGTGCCTCCAGAGGGCAAAATCAGATCGTGCTTCACTTTGCACTTGTAGAGAAGACGGGGAATGAAAGAGATGTGTGCTGAGTAGGGTTGGTGTGCTGAACAGCTGCTTTTGCCCTCGCTGCTGGTGATGAAAATCCTTTTCCAAGTAAGCACTTTCTTTGGCAGAGTCCAAAGCAGAGTGAAATGGATACCCAAACAGCATGTGCTGGCTCCTGTCCCTTCTCCTTTCCACATCACACAGCTTAAACTGTGGTGCCAGTATTTGTGAGTGAAGTGGGAGTTGAATAACATGATGCCCTGGAGAGTATCCTCAATCTGACATTATCATAAACCTATTTTAAAACACCTTTAACTCTCTACTTTGGGAGTAGGAGTATGTCCCATTTTAAGCATTGGTGTCTCCATTGAGTACCAGTTCCCATGGGGAGGGAACTATGGAGAACATGAATCTCCAACTCACCCAGGTGGATCCTAGATTGCAGATCTCCTCCAGCTGTAAGTCAAGTGGTGCACGTTGCTGGAGCAGAACAGTTTGTGGGTTTCGTGTTTGTGAAGCATTGTTTTCTCTCTTGGTTCTGTCATGATGGAGGAGGGACAAAGGTAAGTAACACAAAACCCACCATTGATTAAACCTTTGGGGTTCATAATGCAATAAAAATTTATGATATCTACATAGTATTACCCATTCAAAATCTATCACTTGAACTTTCTTTTGCTGTCTGGGACAAAGTTTAGAGTAAGCATTTTTTCTGTCTAAATTTCTCAGCTCATATCCTACCGACATTAAGGTCTGCAGCCTTCAGCTGGGCAAAGTGCTCCTTGAGACCGCTGCACTGCAGAGTGTACCCTGCACAAGGGCACTGTGCCTTGACCTCTCAAGAATGGACTTTGTTAGTACCAGTAGGTGCTAACGAATTACCCCAACCAAAATCCCATCTGCATGGATCTCCAAGAGCAATTTCCACACATGGAGAAAAATCCAGTTCTTTAGGCTTCACTCCCCACTCAGTTGCCATGTTACAAACCACATCACTGAGATCCCTCAAGGATAGACTACTGGGACAACCCTGCGCTTCCTTATTCCAGTGGCTTGAGCTGCTTCTTCCACTTCAACCAAATGAGGGGAAGTGGACATTAAATGTATGGACAGCCCCTTCCTGTGGAGCACATTGATAGTTTTGGTTCCACCATCAGAATTCCTCTCCTCTCTGAGGTGAGGAGCAGTTTTGCCTCTGTGTCCCAGGAACAGCAGGGCTCTTTTTAATGTGGTCCAGATTAAGGGTCTGGCAGAGTCAAAATCCCAGACCATATTGGCAGAATACAAATCAAGTGAGAACATAACATATACCCATGGCACAGCCACCACCCCAAGCTCAGCTGCATCCGTGATGGGATGGCAAGTTCAGGTTTTTTATTGGCTGTGTGTTTGGTGCCAGGACTTTGCTGTTAGTGTGGAGAGCATCACAGCCTGGCACTTTATGACACTTTATGACCAAGAGTTTAACCCTACCTGCAGCTTGTGGTTAAGATCTGAGAGGGGACCATAAGCCTGATCCTTCTGGAATAAGACAGGTGACGGCGTGCTATCATTCATGCACTTTCAGAGGATGTTCCATAAAGAAGTATCCAAAGTGACTGAGCTTAAGATGTTATACACCTAACTGGAGTTAGTGGGAGACAAGAGCAGAGGTGATTGCATGGATTTTGGAAACTTTGTGGCTAGATTGTGGTATGGGGACCAAGATGAAACCTCTGAGGGAGAACTGATGTGCAGCTGAACATGGAGTATGACCACATGGCAGAAGAGAGACTGGAAAGCAACATACTACGAGGATACTGCATATTTTCACCACCTGTTCACTTGGTTTGTCTGGTGGGGGCATGGTTTCAGTCTCCATCAGTGGCCTGGTTGTTTAGTATCAGTCCTGTTTTTGCAAATCACTGCAGCTTCTCATCCCTTGGCTGAGTTTTCTGTGAGAACTTGGGGCTGCAGAGGAGAATTGCTGGGAGAATCACATGGATGTAGCCAGGTTCATGCAGGAGGCTTAGGTTAACAGTTGTGCTCATTCTTCTGCAGAAAAAACCAAAACGTCATGGTGGCTATAAAATAGGCCATGTCTCAGGCCAGAATTTTGGGGTTAGAACCATGGGAAGCCTTAGCCTCCATCCAGCAGGGTTCCACCTGGACAGGGCACTGAGCATGCTTGCCTGACAGCACAGCAGCTCCCCTGGCTCTCGGAGAGAAACAGGACCTGCCCCTGTTGCAGCTGTGAGCGCAGGTGCAGGTGGGAAGGGCAGGCTCTCTCAGAGCAGACCACCACCTCTGACCATTCCCACTCGGAGGAATTCAATTTGAGCATAATGGCAAAAGGATTGGCCATACATGGGAGATGTGCAGAGCTGGTGCTCTGTGGTGATGTTAGTACTGAACTAGAGAGAATGGCTGACACACGAAGAGGCAGAGCCTCAGCCTAGAGGCACCACCAGGAATAGGAGCACTGCACTGTTGGAAAGCTTAGGAAGCCCAGCAAAGGGAAGATGTGAGTGGTGCCCTGGGGCAGCAGTGCCCTGTGTGCCAGTCCCAGCTGGGAAGCAATGGTCAGAGCTGGGGCGCTGCTGCAGAGGCTCCAGGGAATGCCGTGCATGAGGCTGGACACAGGCCAGGAGTGGCGCTGTCAGCAAATGAGGTACACTCCATACTGGGTTTCCTGAGGAGCACAGCTTGTCAGGCAAACCGAGGTCAGTGCCAGCACTCCTAAAGAGTTAAACATGGAAACTTGCTGTGCACACTGGTGGCAAGATCCTCATTTAGCTAAGACACAGAGCCATGAAACGAAGCAGTAGAAAGCACCACATGTGATGTGGGCAGCAAGGAGCAGGCACCTTCTTGGTGGAAGCTGAGTGGATGCAGCCTGAGCTGGATAGGCCATGACACATTCATTTGTTCTCCTCCCGAAGCAGATTATAGAGTTGGTTTCCAAGAAAATAAGCTGCCCGTTCTTGCCTTTGCACCACCAAGATATCACTGGGAGTAGTGCAGATCTGTCAGATGCATCAAAAAGGAGCTGGCTTTTTCTGGAAACATGCAAAGCAGAGTCATGCTCTCTTCTATAAGCTGAAAATCACTTGCTATGCTTTTTGGGGTTTTTTTTTGTTTGTTGGGGTTTTTTTGTTTGTTTTTTTTTGGTGTGCAGGTGTTACGAAGTTTGCATGGCTCTTGCTACCCTGAAGCCTGTGAATTTCAGCACCTCATGAAAATCTTCCGGATGGGTATTTTTGAATAGCCGTCAGACACTGTTGGCATCGAAATAAGTTCTTTTTGTTTTGCCTATCAAATGCCCTATTTGGGCAGTCATTCAACAGTTTTGAGAGGTTTAATCTCTGGCAGGGAGAACATCTCCTGCTCAGTATTTCCCAGGTGCCCTGCTGGGACCTGTCTGCTCTGCTGGTTCACAACAGGCATCACTGGCATCTGACAGAAGTCCTACAAAGGGCCCACAGGGTCAGAAAGACCCTGAGCCTTGTGGACAGGAAGTGTCACCTGGTAACAAATTTTTTTAAGACAAATTAGTATTTGCCAGAGTAGTAATTCAACCCTCTTCTCAGCTACTAGTGAAACCTGATGCTTGATAGAAAATGATAGGATACACTCATTTAGAGGGAATTATTTGTTGCTTGCTTTGGAAGCTGGGTATTTTATTTAAGTATAATTGTTTAATTAATTGCTATATTGTAAATAAAATATGTTTGCAAATATTCTGCTTTACTTCAGTAAGCTATGTGGAAAGAAGTATTTTTTGTTTTCTTTTTTCTTTGTTGCAGACAGAACCACATTGTCCTGGACATTGGCTTTTTCTAACTCACGCTTAAGCATGGGATGGAGGTAGTTTTGGCCAAACTGTAAAGTTAAGAGGTTATTTTCCCAATGCAGGTGAGAGAAATTTTTTGGTGTTCTTCATTGGCCGTGTTCTTCATGTTGTTTCACCCAAATATGGATGTTTAAAAGTCTCTTGCAGTGGAGTTGTGCTATAATTTACTAACCAGTTTTCTGTCCCAAAACATGTTCTGCACTGTGGTTTTTGCAGAGCACTTTCCCTGTGGTCACAGGCAGTACATCAGCCAAGGAGGGAGACAGAGGAGAGAGCAAAGGTGTTGGGGGCGCTATTAGATAGGAGCAGTGGGCTAAGACTGGGAGCACATGAAGGAGGGCAAAGAGAAGTGCTGTGGAAAAGCAAGGAATGTGGAGAGGAAGGGCTGGGGATGGAGCTGGAAGAATATGAAGAGCCTTTGCTGGAACACTAGTTGGGAGGTTTGTTTTGTGGAGAGACTCTTGCATGGGTGGACAAAAAAAACCCCTCACCTAAGTTTCTTCTCCTCTGGTTCTTGGTCTGGAATCAAAGACTCTCAGCATCACTTTGGTACAAGCAAAAAGAACATGAAAAGGAATGTCACAGCTTTCTAGGACTGGTGTACACAGACCACAAAAAGGTTCTTTTCATCCTTAGTTTTTTCTTTATACCAAGGAAAATCACTATTTAACCTGTATTACTGAGCATTATTAAACAAAACAATTGTTGGCCTTACTTCCCTGGAAACTGCAGCTTTTAGCACACTTTGCATGACTCGATTAACAAAAATAAGCTGTTTCAGTAGGTAGGTTCAGGCACCCAGCCCTTTTTGTGTGTCAAGTTTCTGACTCTTCGAGATTTTCTGGAGAAGCCCTTAGCGACAAGGCAGGTCAGAGGCAGAGCTGGAGAGCAAAGACATCGGGTCAGAGCCTGCATCAGGGATTGCTGGGAGAGACACAGGCATAGCCACAGCATGGCCCTGTGGCTGGAGGCAAAACTCCCAGCTTGAAAAGAGCTCCCAGTTAAACCTGAGGAGCCTCTCTGGGCTCCTCCCTGGCCTTGGGCACAGCCAGGTGGATGCCCAGGCTGGGGAGTGTGTCAAGCACTGATCCAGGAGAGAAAAACTGTACTTAGAAAGGCTCCAAAAGTGCAGTACTGTGTGTGTGCATGTGCCTGAGCAGTGCACAGGGCACGGCTGGGTGTTAAACCACGCCTGGCAGGGGTGAGTTGTGAGTACCACTGCCACGGACACATTCAGCTGTCGGCTTGATGCTGGTGGGGGATTGGTAGGACCCAGCGCTACCCTGCTGTAATTCCTTGCCTGAGGGATGTAAATAGTCTTTATTTGAAAAACAAAGTGTAAAGTGGGGATAGTTTGAGCTTATTGGCACTGGCAGACAAAATCTGAATACTTTTACAAAGAGCTCCTGTTTTTTTCCCTAGGCCCCTTTGTTCTCATTGCCTCTCTCTGACCCTTCAGCAATCACCATGGTAATTACCAAGTAATGCCCTATTTACAAGTACCTTCCGAAATCTGCTGGAGTTTTGCTTGAGCCTGTAGCAAAAATGTCTCTCCCCAGATGAGAAAATGGGTTATTTCTCAAATTCCAAGCTTTTTAAACAAGACTGAAGAGGCAGTGAATAGCTGGCATCCTGCTGAAGTTAACAGATCTGTGGGGATTTACACTAGATAAGCATCTGCCCAGCGTTTGCCTGAGGCAATACCTCTAACCAAAAATGTGTAGGTCGTGGTAGTCTGGAGAGAAAGAAGTGGTTTAAAGTTTTGGGCTGCTAATGAAAAGAGGCAGTGCACTGCATGTATTTCTGGGGACAGCAAAAAGTTTCAGAAATCTCTTTTTTATTTTGGACAGTCTGGTGTTACTTATTCTGTGACCAGTCCATATTTCTGTTGTGAAGCCTCTGCCATGGGACAGGGGTTTTCCAAAGAGATGGTGGGATCTCTGTCTGTCAGGCTTTTTAAAACTTGACTGGTCGTGGCCCTGAGCAAGCTGATCTAGCTTGGGATATAACTGTGCTTTAAGTTTTTGCTGGACCATAAACCTTGTCATTTCTGCAGTTCTGTCTGTTACTGTGGTAGAAACATGATTTCCAGGAGTTTCTGTCAAATCAACTCAAGTCCTGTCAATGATAGAGGAAAGTGACCTAAGAACACAAGCAAAAGGACTTCTCAAAATGCCAGGTGCTCAGATTTTCTTTTCTTGCAGCTGGTTCTGATAGTTTTGCTTATGCACTTTGGGTATTCATATGCAAATCAGAGATTTGCCGACCATGCTGGACCATTATCAGAAAACAGATCTTCCAAGTGATTTAACAATCACTTCCAGGATCACTTCATGTTTTGGACCTGGAAAGGGAAGGAGAGTGGCATCATTTTGAGACCTTTGAGATTCCCACCCCTTTACCCTGCTACGAGACAATGCAGTGTCTGCTATGTGAGAGTGGCCTGGTTTTGGCTGGGATCGAGTTAATTTTTTCAATGGTGGCTAGTATGGGGCTGTGTTTTGGATTTGTGCTGAAATAAGTGTTGGTAACAGAGGAATGTTTTTGTTGCTGCTTAGCAGGGCTTACAGAGAGCCAAAGCCTTTGCTGTTTCTCACCCACAGGAGCAGAGAGGGGGCTGGGGGTGCACACACATGGAGTTGGGAGGGGACACGGCCTGGACATCTGATCCCAACTGGCCCAAGGGATACCCTGCAGCAAGTGATGTCGCTCAGCGAAAAAGGCTGGGGGAAGAAGGAGGAGGAGGAGAGAGGTTCGGAATGATGGCGTTTGTCTGTCCTCATCACCGTGAGGCACCATGAGGCCCTGCTGTCCTGGCGATGTTAAACACCTGCCTGCCTGTGGGAAGTGGTGAATGAATTCCTTGTTTTGTTTTGCTTGTGTGTGTGGCTTTTGCTTTACCTATTAAACCGTCTCCATCTCAGTTTTCTTGTTTTCGCTCTTCCAAGTCTCCCCCCTGTCCCAGCGGGGGGAGCGAGTGAGCAGCTGTGGGGGGCTCAGCTGCCGGCTGGGGTTAAACCACAACAGAGTGTCTTTATCACTTCAAAAAACAGAACATGGGAGAGGTGGAAAATTAAATGTGAAAATAATTTTTTAAAATACTGTTTCTTCCTGTAAGAAGCGTTTATTTAGATGAACATAAGAAAAGGTCTGAGGGCAGGGACAGGCAGGAGACTACAGCTGCTGTATCCTCCCCGATGCTCAGACAGCAAAAGCCAGGGCAGTGCACCCCTTGGGCAGCACATGGTCCCCCATTCCTTCCTGGGGCCCTTGTAGGTCATCCTGAGGACACCCCCTCTGGGCTGTGGCACAAACCAGCCTCCCTGTGGACCACAGCGGCAAGGGGGAATAACCCAAAGGAGGGGTGCACTGGTGCACCCCCTGGGCTAAGCTGCCAGCCCAGTGCTGTCAGCGACACTGTGCCATGCTGAGGGCTCGGCTGCGGTAGAAAGATTGGGTGGATCTTGCTGGTTCAGTGCAAATATCTGAGCACTGGAGGTAATTTCTTTCAGTCGCCTCTTACACATCCTGAATGGGGCGTGTCGATTTTTTCTCGTCAGAACTAGTCTGGGCAACACTGAGAGAGGAGTTGAAAAATCGGAGCTAATCCTGCAGGAATGACTCATTCTGGCAGAGGATTTGCAGAGCAAGATGAGAAGTTCAGGTAAAACAAAGGGAAATGGACGCTGTAGTAAAACACTGTGGTTTGGACCATGACAGTTTAACTGCTATGAAGTCAAAGCTGGAAACCCCCTCCCAACAAATTGCTGTACTCAAAACCTTGGCAGTTTCTAGAGCAAGTCAATATTCAAGCACACTACTTCCAGAAACTGAGGCTCTTTCCCATGGGAGCTGTAGGTTGGATTGCTAATTACCATGGGTCTGGAAAACAATTACTATTATTTCATTATTATTTTTAATTAAACACAAATAAAGCAATGGCTGTCCCTTTAAAGTTTGACTTTGAAATATTTTCTGCATTTTTTAGCTGGGTTTACACTGGCCAAGTCCAAACAGAAATGCACTGGAATTTTGACAAAGCTTTAAGGTAATTTTCAACCAGATTTCTCTAGCAAGGACAATGGAGTAGTTGGGGTGAAAGCACAAGCCCAACCTAAATATCTGGGCCTGGGAAAGGACAGCTGAATTTCTTGGAGCTATAGTAGACATAGAAATAATTTTCCCCTGCATCCTTTTATAAGTCTTTTAACTACTTTAGCTTGCTTTCTTCACCTGGTTTCTTTGCAGACACATCCAACAGAGTGCAGGCCAGCGGCTCAAGAGAGTTCACCTCCAGAGTGTGGATTAGAGAAGGTAATTTTTCCATTGTTATTTAAAACATTGCACCTTGTAAAATAAAGATGTCGGTGTGGTTACAGCAAAAAGCTCAATCATCAGGGAGCCACAGAGAAGAGGACACTTTTCCATCCCAGCCTCTCCCACTCTTGTTAGTGGACTGACACTTGCAGCAAAGTTATACTTACATGAGGATAAAGACTAAGTTTTAAAGGAAGATATTTCTGAAATGCCCAGAACACTGGCAGAAGTGCAGCAGCCTTTCAGTAGGTGCGGGTCCTGTTCTACAAACCAGGGTGGGAAAAAAACAGCTGACCTTTATGGATAGACCAGCTGAGACCTGCTAGACCTTTTGGTGCTTATGCCTGGCAGGCAGTGAAACGCTGGAGTCCCTGTGGCAGGGCTTTGGCAGCGGCAGTTTGTGTCCTGCTGCTCTTTAGCCTTTGCTGTGGGCATACCTGAGCTGCAAAAGCGTCTCTGGCAGCAGCAAACGGGACAAGGCTTGCTGGAGCTGCCCCAGTGGGGCTGGGGCCAGGGCCAGGCGAGGCCAGCGCGGGCTCAGCTGCACCTCTGGCCAAGCTGGTGCAGCTTGGGGTTGCTGTGCATGCCAGCGCATTCTCCCGAGAATTAGCACCGCAAGGAATGTGGTGCCGGAGGAATGTCCTCCCGGTGCAACCCGAAACCCTCGCTCTGCTACAGCCTGAAAAACAGGGTGGGTTGCGGCAGCTCCAACAGCACCGTGACCCCTGAGTCCGAGGCTGGGGGTTGTGGGGGATGCCTTCTGGTGTGTGGATTCTGGAAAACCTGGACCGAGCAGTGGCCTTGCATGCTGCGTGGCTGGGGTGGAAGCAGCTTCCCCCAAGAACAAAGGGCCTCAGGTAAGGGTACTGCTGGCAGGCTTGGACTCGACTCCTGGTACATCGTGCCAGTTTGTGTGGCACCAAGGCTCACTGCCTCTACAGTGTGAGAGCCACTGCTGTGCTTATGGGGAAGTGGGCTTTCACTTCAACACTCTGCGTCTTGAGGGTTCTCTGCCCTCCCTCTTACACCCAGCTGCTTGGAACGCCTGTCAGTGTAGATGCTGACCTAGCTCTGGAACCAGCAGTGCCCTTATCAGTGTGGCATCAAGAAGTGTGTGCTGCTGTGTGCCCTGTCCTTTGGCAAAGAGGGTGTCACTGTGGCCAGGAAAGCCATGTTAGTTCATGTTGCTGTTTTAAGGCCAGCTGGCAAGTCCAAAATAAAAGTTAGTCCACATGTGATGCTCATCCAAACTACTTCCAACACAGAGTTCAGCCTCTCCCCGCAGTGCTTGCTTCAGAGACTGACCACAGGCGGCTTTCTGGTCGCAAACCTTCCTCTAGCACCAGGTGTCACGCGGTTTGCATAGCAGTCAGATAGTGCTGCCTCACCTCTGCACCGAGTCAGGGATGTTTCAGCTCTGCGTGAGCCTCGGGGGGCCATGGCGGGGTGTGGAGGGAAGCATATCTCGTGCAGTTGCTGCACTCAAAGCTGTTCTCTCACAATGAGCTCATGGCGGGGTCAGCGCCAGAATGAGGGCAAACAGAGCATAAAGAGGGTTTGCACCCACACGCTGGCCCGATGCAACCTGTATTTGGTAACTGGGACTTAACTCCTGATCAAATTCCTGCCAGGTTATTGCTCAACCTCCTTGCAGGGGCAGGAGCTGTGTGCACGAGGTGAAAGCATTTGGCCTCATGCAGCTACAAGGCAATATCTTTTCTGGCAACTGCTGCTTTGGGTTTTTTTCCTTCTCCTTGCCTGGAGGGGCCGCCAGACCCCGCTGGGGATCCTTTCCCCTTATGGGCAGTTCAGCACGTCCCTGGCAGCACCCATCTTGGCCTGTGGCTAGCCCAGCAGATAGCTTGTCCTGCCGCATGAAGCAGACAGAGGCTTAGGAGCTAGTCCAGTGTTAAATATGCTGGGACCCTAAAGCTCAGAGCTTCCTTGTACTCCTGTTTGATGTAGCCAGATGAGATCTCTCAGCTGCCCAGCTCCTGTCTGGGCAGCTAAACACCAAGGCAAAGTCCCAGCCAGTAGTTTGGAGACCCTGTGAGATGGAAAGCTGCACATTCGGCTCATGATTTGTGTAAGCCCACCTCCAGTCCTTTTGCACTACAAAGACCTGGGGGCAGGTGAGCCTGCAGAAGGAGGTAGGAAGGGAAAGATGGAAGGAAGCTCTGAGGGCCCCACAGAAAAGCCACAGCAGACTCAGGGAGTGCCATTTCTGTCATGGATAGATAGAAGGATCAGAGTGTGGTTCTCCCTTGAAATACAGCAGCAGTTGCTGTGTGCTCCAGGATGACCCTGCTTGAGCGGTGAGGTTGGACCCACTGTGGTCTCTTCCAACCTGACCCATTCTGTGATTCTATGAATTTGGTGTACCAACCATCACAGGTGGCCCTGGGACTTGCTGGTGACAGGAGCAGTTGGACTGAGCTGCCCCCTTACATCCGTGGCCCCAGGCACGCCAAGCACTGCCAAAGAGAAGTGGAGTCTGCCTCACACTGATGTGTAGAGCAAAGCCTGGTAGGGTTGGGGGCACAGCCACAGAGACGCTGAGGCACTTGAACAGGGTGGCCCCGAGGCTTCAGACAGAGCTTCCAGGGCAGATCATTGTACTTTTGCTCTGCCCTCCTTTCTTTACCATTAAGAAATGGTTCTGCATCAGAAGCCTGGCATCACCTTCCCTTTTCACCCTACCTTCCTTCCCCTGCAAACCAACAGAGCAGCAATGGCTATGGGATTGTGATGGACAGTTTTCTATCTCCTGCATTTTACATCCCAAGGAGTCTGAAACCTGTACATTTTCACTCCAGACCCTCAGCGAATTCCTGGCATTATCCTGAGCACATATTCCTTCTGCTCAGCTCCTGTTTCCTTTCTGTGAATATGGATAACCAGGGATAATGGTTTCCCTTGTCCTTCCCCAAGAAGGTCTGGCACATTGGGTAGGTACTGGGTAGGAAACATCTGAATCCAAACCTCAGCACTGACTCATTACCACCCAGGCCCTTAAAATGTTCCCGTGCAGCGGACTGTTCTCCCAGAACCTTTCCCAGCCTTCTAGGCATTAAGCATAGATGGCACAGTACCGGAGGAAGACACAGTACTTTCCTAAATGGTGCCTGAGGTTCTTCTCCTTTTTTTTTTTTTTTTTTGTTTTCATCATATTCCATTTCTTTGATTTTTTTTTTTCTTTGTTTGTTTGTTTTGGAAGCCTAGAGGGCTTTCAGGAGAGGTCATTTGGGGAGAGATGCAGCAGAAAGACAGACATTTCTTTCTGGTTTTATTCTGCATCAGAGTAGGAGGTTTGGTGCAGAGATTTTTTGAAAGGTTTTGGGATATAAGTCTTCTGCTCAAGTAACTCCCTTGGTCCAGTGATGGAAGCACCTGAGGCTCCTAGGTACTTCTCCCAGGCAGCTATACCCTGTACTATGGTGCAGGGCAGCTTTTGGGCACGTGGACAGCACATTACCACTATCTGAAGTCCTGGAGCTGAGCTGGGAAAAACCACCTGCTCGCAGTGCACAGAGCAAGTTCATTGGGGGTGTCTGGCACCGACAGCCCACAGGCCTCTCCCTCTGCACCTGCAAGAACAAGAACAGAAGGATACTAGCATTGCCAGGGGTTCTGGCTTCATGGGTGGCTAGGACTGATGGCAGCTCCTGTGGCCCCTGGGGTACACGTGGACCCAGGGCGCAGGGGGGTGATGAGATTAGCAGCAGCACCATGCCATGCACACCCCTATGCATAAGGATGAGCCCAGCAACAGTTCCACTCTTGCCATTTGGCAGGCTTGGGGGACAGCAGCTAGCACTGCTCTGTGCACTCACAGACCACAGTGGCACTGGTGGCAGGTGCCCAGTCCCTGAAGTAGCTGGAGGAGTGCATGAGTGGCTCTTCTGGATTGGCCAGCATCATCCTTCTGACTAGGCAGGGCTAGTGTCCACTGCTGAGGAGCCAGACCACCCCACCATGGGCTGTGCTGTGTGCTGCTCTGGGCCTGGAGGAGCTCCTGCTTCTTTCTGGCAGGACCTCCAGTCACAGTCCAAATAGCACGGAGCTCTGCAGGGGTCACCTGGCAGTCCCAGCTGCCCCTGCCAGAAGAGGCCCATTGTGCCTGTCCTGCTCCAAGGACTTCTGGAGTTCTGTAAATGAAACCGCCAGTGCATGAAATATGTAAATACTCCTCTGGGCAGTGATGCTGACCCTTGGTCTCTCTTTCTGGCCCACTGATCTTTAAATAGCTTAGCCTTAATGGAATGGGGTCTGACACCACCTCCTTATGCCCTCCCACTAAGAGGGCAACGTGTAGCCTGGAGGAGCAGGAGTTGCTCTGTAAAGGCAGTGGAGGTGGGAATACCCAGGGTTGCTCCCAGGCAGAGAAGAGGCTGGCATGAGGGCCCAGTGCAAGGGCTTTAGGAGTGCTGGATTTAGGAGGGAGAGTGCTCTTTGTTTAGGAGGCAGAGCAGCAGTGGCCTGGGGAGAGGGTTGGTGTCCGTGTCACAGAGTGCAAGTTTCCACTGCCAACGTGTTCCTGGGGTTCTCCGTTGCCCAGCAGAAGCTGGGTCCACACATCTGCTCACACCAAGAGCACCTCAGGCACCATGTGCCCCAGCAGCTGCCAGAAAAAAGGGCTGATTTGGGCTGGGCTGGGTTTTGACAAGGGAATGTATGCACAGATAAACGCCTGAGCTTCATCCGCTGTGCTCAGCCTACATTACCAGCAAGCTGCTGAGTAACTTCTGGGTAGCATTAAACACTATTTCCCAAACCAGCCCTGCTGTGATTCATCAGAAGAACTCTTATCTTTGTCTTTCAAAAGCTTTTGTCATTTTAATGAAGAAACAACTTCCTGCTGGCTGGATGGGCGATTACCCAACACAAACTGCAGATATTCAAAGGGAAGGGCCTGTGATCCATTAGTTGGCTAAGGGCTATTCTTCAGCCCGAGAGCCAGGATAATCCTAGGTGGGAACATCCACAAAGGGGTCAGCTGTTAAAGGAATTTAAGTGCCTTTACATTGGCATCTAGGGCCCTGCTGGGAAGCTGAACCCTATGGAAGACCTCCCGTGACCTTTTTCACAAGTCTTGGGGGAAGGCTTCTAAATCACTGAGGCACGTCTGAAGGCTTCGCTCACTGTTTTCTCCATCACTGGGCTTTCAAACAATTGCATCCTTGTCACACATTTGTCAAAGAGAAAGGGGGAGATGAAGAAAGAAATTTCAATAGTCTCAGGGCTTTGCTTACGGTTGTGTTAATGCTGAATAGCACGCGGAGGTGGAAGGGATATCCTGAACAATGTCTGGTCTCCAGGCAGAATCCGTTTCCCATGACAGTGCCTTTCTGAAGCAGGAATGCCAGCATGAAGCAAAACTTGTTAAAGTAGTAAAAGAAGAGGTCTCTATTGTGTCCTGTGTGACAGAATAATCCTCCCTCAAGAGCAGACTGCTGTCTTTTTCCCTCCCATCTGTGAATTTTGGCTTCAATCAACTTCGTGATTTTCACAAGGTATAAAATTAAAGTCCTACCCCTTAAAAGCAACCAGCCAACATTGCAGGATCTTCCCACAGACATGCCCACAACTGTGAACATAGTTTTCCTGTACAGACTCTAAAATGTCTGACTGCATTAACCTGAAATAAGGTTTCCTGTTAGGAGTTACATTTGCTAAGAAGAAACAAACATTTTTGATATCTCCATCTATTCTTCCAGTTAAACATAATTTCCCTTTCTCAGTGATTTATTCATAGGTTATCACTCTGCTCCTCAATTTTCTCCTTAAATTTCTCCTGAATTTTCTCTTTAAAGCTTTCCTTTCTGAAGTACTTGTGAAAACCAGCAGACAATTATTTAGACTTACCATATGAGGAAAGCTGTCTTGCTCCTGTCTTTCCAGCTCCTTGTGCCCAGTGCTTGTTCCACCTTTATCTTCTGTGTACCCTGTACAGAGGTGTCTCATCTCACAGCACAGCCTCTTAAGGGTTGTATAAATAATGAATCCCAAGCATTATCAGTATTGTCAGTATATCTGTACAGGAGCTGAAGATACCAAATTAAAAGTGAAACAAGGCCTTAGCAGGGAAACAGGGCTGTTCCTTCCCTCTGTTTTATTTCAAAAAGCTATGATTGTCATGTCCTTTCCACTTCTTTTTTAATTCTGGCAACAGTCATTGAAGGCTGTTCATAATATGCCTGTGATTCTGCCATCAAAGAAAAATGGATTTATTTTTTCTGGGGATGGATCAAATCCTAGTAATGAGTCTGGTACTGCTGTTAAACAGTTGCCACTGGAGAAGAGCATCTCTCCAGGTCCCTGCCCACAAGGGAAAGAATGCACGTAGGGGATTCCCAGCTATTGGAATCCATGGTCTCAGCTCAACAGACTTCATAAAGGATCCTGGAGACAGGGGTTTTAACTTCATGTGCCCATGGTGAGTGCAAGTCCTGGACACCAGCCACCACAGAAAAAAAGGGTGTCAGAGACAGCCCTGGGACCTGGCTGGGGTCACATGCAATCCCTGCCCAGTAACCACTGGGCAGGTGTGGTACATGTTTCTAGCGTCCTCACATTCCTGTCTTGAGGGATGAAGTGGGGGATCTGTAACCTGGCATATTTGGAGGGAAGTTACCATATCAAAGACCAGTGCCAGTGCTGGTGGGAGCCTCACCTTGCTGGTGAACGCTACCCAGATTTGGCTCTGGCGCTTGAGGATGAAGTGACTTGTTACAGCCTTTGCACTTAAACAAAACAAACCTACCTTTCAAAGCTACACATCTCCAAATCTGATGACAGCTCTGCACTGTTTACTTAGGGATTTCTTATGTTTTTGAAACAGAAGTCTATCAGCAAGCACTCAGACTATGGATCTTGGTTACTATTTCATCAGTAATTTAATTATGTAGTCTTAAGATTCAGACTGTCTCTTTCTAAAAGATCTGCTCTAGCTGAAGCAGGTGGGTTTGGTAAAGGTAATCATGCACCACAGTCGAAACTTGTCCATTTACCATCACATATAGTGGTGCTCATAAACAACCCCCTCACCACACACAGGAGCACTGTGATGCCAGACAAGCAGGGTCAGTACCACAGCTGGAGTTTCCAGATGCTTGCTTTGGACTGTAAAGGTGTGCTTTGGTGGCAAACTAAATTACTTCTTGAATTTGATCCAAACTGACAAATGGCTTTAATTAAAAAGAGGGGAGTAAAAGTTCCTGAAAGCAGAAACAACACATTTTGACATTTTCCAAAGGAAACCCTTTGCTTTCTTGTTTCATGAGGAGCTTTCAGTTTGAAACTGACCCTGAATTGTTTTTCTTCCTCTTTTTTTTTTTTTTTTTTTTAATTAGCAGTAAAACCCCCAACCCTCTGATAAGAAGAAAGAGAAAGGTTTCCTTTTGGTCCAGGTTAAGTGGAATAAATACTCTGGCTCACCTGCTGCCAAGCGCAGTCAGAAACTTGCCCTCCCCAGGCATTTGCATTCTGTGAATAAGTGTTCAAGTGTTCTCTTTGGAGGGAGAAGAGAGCTCAGGAGGAGCAGGGTGAGATGGGTGCACCACCACTCAGGGAGGGTGTTGTAAAAATTGTTCTTTAAAAACTCTTTAATGACCATTTCTTCTAAGTGTGGAGGGATGCAGTTTCTGTTCATAATCCCACCACCACGGTACTGTTGTTACAAGTAGGCTGGTCTATCTGTACTGAAGAGTCCATCCATGGTACTCTCTTACTTTAGACCTGCACAGAGAGGAACACCCACTCCCATGGCTCGCCTGCGGGCCGAAGTGGTTTCACTGAATCATTCTTATGCATTTCAGTGGGTCCCCATTCTCCAAAAATTGCTGACAGTAGTGCATCCTCCATGTGTGGGAAGTGTGACACAACACAGTGTGTTTGCGTAGGTACCAGTCCACTTGTGCTTCCATCAGCTGTAAACTTCACAAGAAACAGCATCTTCTACCTAGATCTTTGGCTACTTTACTTTGGAGCAATGCACCAAGAACAGATGTCTGCTGGATCTGTGTCAGAAATAGTCAGAAAAAGAACTTTCCACAGAGTTATTTTTTATCAGTTGCTTTTTCATCCATGTGACAAACAGATCACGGATCTTCAGGGGACACTAATTAGGCACCTAAAATGAGATTAAGTGGACTGGCAAAGCCATTTGGCTGCTATAATTATTATCCTCCTATTTACATTGCGCCTTTTGCTGAAGTTTGGGCAGGACTGATGAGAAACCAGGATCACTCATGGGTGTAAGTTAGTGTTAGTCACACCTCCCTGATTTCTGCATGGCTGCAGCAGACTTCAGGTGGAAGCCAAGCGGAAAGGAGATGAAGCTTAGTGCAGCTTCCTCCAGCCCAGGAGCTCTTACACAGTCAAGATGTTTCAGCACTTCTGAGGAAGTTCCTATGTCCTTGGGGTTGTTGTAGGTCTTCACATGTGATCTCCTGGCCATCTTCACTGCACTATGAAGTCTCTGGTTCCTGCAGTTTCTTTTCAAAGGATGGGGAACCTATGCCCCTCTAGGAGTATGCTGTGAGAATAAGCTCAGATAGCAGTTACTTGGCTCAGTTTATGTAAGTAAAATGCTATGCATCATGATGAAAGAGATATCAAATAGAATCTTCTTAACAGAGTTAGCCCACTCTGACAATGATGTCAGGTGATGAGATGAAAAGTGGGGCACTGAGACTTAATTATAGCTTCCTTTTTTCTTTTGTGCTAAGACACAGTTTTGTTTCAAAGGAGATTGGGTTGCAGTGCATGGACACAGTCCCTATGCTACTGTCCAAAGGGTGAACAGTAATGGGAGTTCAGTTTGGGAGGCAGTTCCTAAAATCAGTGGACTTATAGCACTTAGGAGAATGGCACAAGACTGGTGCCAAGCTCCACTTTGTTAGCCCTGTATTTAATAGATAGATACAAGAGTCCTGAAAATTTGTCCAGAAAAGTTTGCATTTGGAGCAGAGGCCTTGACTGGAAAAACTGAGATGTCTGACAGAGTATGTCAGCAAGCAGAAGGGATGACTGCACATGCATGGGGGTGTGCGCATAAATTTTCCATTTACATAAGGGTGGTTGGCAAAGGCTTTCTGGGCTCTAGAAGGAGTGAGGCCCAAAAGCTCAGATGACATTTGCTGGAGAGAAGAGAAAGGAACTTGTGGGCAGGCCTCAAACACATGCAGTGTATTTAGCTTGTCATCATCACTTCTGGTGCATTTTGGTTGTGAGGGGAGAAATCCTGGGGATTGGAAGGCTTGTGCTTGTGATGCCAGGCAAAAGTGAAAGACAGCTAAGGTACTGAAGTACTTATAGGTGGGTCATCACCCTAAATTTGCCTTGGGTACAAACTCCCTAAATTTGAAAAACAAAAGAAGTGAAACAATCTGTTCGATACAGACTTTGCAGCAGCAAGGATTACTCTGTGTGTGTGCGCCACTCTGCTGGGAGAGCCGGCAAAGAGAAATTGGCAGCAAATCTACGATGACCAGCCAGAACAGCAGCCTGGGATATGAGAGCATCCAACCCCAAGGACTCCAGGGAAACAGGTGAGGAGAGCTTGAAGTTACTAAACTTTCTTTAGGAGAGGACTTGTTACTCATTATGTCCTGTCTCTCTGTTGTCCACTTCCTTTATCTCTTCTAGGCCGTGGTGCCCTAAAGACTTTTGAGTTTAATTTCCTTGAGAGTGAAGCCAGCATAACATCAACAGTCCTAAAATCTGATTTTTGTCAGTGCTGTTGCAAGCAAGAGATGCCAGCTGCTGGGTGCTCCACACCCCCAAGCAAGGCACTGGATGCCTGGGGGCTATCTGCCAGGACAGACTCTGCTGCAAGAGAGTATGTGGTGAGCCTGCCTGGCAAGGTCTTCAGGTGCCCCATTCTCCTCCAGTGTTATTGTATCACCTATGTCTGCTGCCCCCAGGAAACCACAAAATGATTCTCAAACTGCTTCCCTCCCGTTTCTGTCTCATGGGGCTGAGATTAGGACATGTTTCAGCTTAACATCCTGCAACTTTGCCTGGCTTCCCTCCCAAGGAAAAGGAGCAGAACAGACATTCAGAGAGGTCTAGAAACGGCTCAGAGAGAAGAGGAGCACTGTGTTGAGAGGGGAGTCCCTCTCAAAAATGGCAAATAATTTGTTAAAAGGTGATAAACTTCTGGTGGAGGGGGGTATTAAAAATAGTTGAGAAAATTTGTGTAGAATTTGTTAAAAACTATTTACAGTTGAAACATAAATGTTTAAAGACTAACTTAAAAAAAAAAAAAGTCTTCCACTGAAGCTCAAATTCAGCCTTACACACTCATGGAGAGCCACTTCCCAGTGGACTGAGCTAACTGCAACTAGGTACTGCCAGATAACATCCCACTGGTGCTGTGCTCTGCAGTTTCACAAGGATGGCTCACACACAATTCTGCGTGGGGGGATTCCTCCCTGAGCTGTTCCTCCAGCTTGCTGGTGACTCACAGGCATGAAAGACAAAATTGAGAAATTCGCTGCCAGTTGCAGCCCTCATTACCTCCAGACCATCTCTGTAAGCCTCCAGAGCCTACCTATGTCATCTCAGCCATGCTTGATCTTTCATTTGGCTGTTTACCTCCATCCTTGCAGAAGTATGCAGTGATGCCATTGCTGGCCAAACTCCTGCTAAAGCCTTATCTTTTTCCCACCTGGGTTTCTCTTCCAGGAAAAAGGATTGCACTCAGTTCCCTCTTGAGGAGGCAGGGAAAGCCAGGCCCCTCTGCTAGTGCCTCTCACACCACATAAGCCTAGGAGGAGGCCATCTCTGCTCTGAAGTAGTCTGTGCACTTGAGGCTTTATTAAATAGTGAAGGAATAGAAGCGCACGCCTACCACAAGGTTTCATGTTCAGCCAGTTAGCTTGGTCAACAGCTTCTACCTGTGCTCTGTGCAGCAGAGACAAAACCTGCCCAGGTTTCCTGATTTTCATTCCCTATGCAGCCCGTAGCACAGCATCTTGCTGCAAGCTCAGCGGATCATTTCCAAGTCAATGGAAACTTCCAGCTGAGTCCCGCTTAGCAACTTCACTGCTGCCTTTCCTGCTCTGCAGAGCCCTGGAGAAACGCTGTGTCTTTGTGTTCTTCATGCTTCTCCTCACCTGCTGCAGAGCATGGGGAAATCGCCAGCAGCTGAGATCTAACCCCATTTTGGCTGCGTCATGGCTGTTCCTCCAGAGATCAATGATGTGACAGGCTTTGCTACACACAGATCAAACACCACTGGTATGCATGATATAATTTTTTTACATATGGCCATGAAGCACCTGTGGTGAAAGGTTTAGCTTTGCCTTCTGAGGCCTTTGTAACAGTTGTCAACGGGGTGATGGGAAGGACAGAAAAGGAGGACTGTGTGGCACTTCCCTTCTCAGCAGGAGGCATGTGCTACATCCCTACATCTCCCCAAGGTGCAGGCTCTGTCCTCATATAGGCACCTGTGCAATATTTTGTTGCTGTCATAGCATGGGGAGATGCCTCACACTGTGGAGTTCCTTGAAGAATTGCAGAAAGGTTTACATCTGGTGGTCTCAAGCCCAACTACCTGATCAAAGCAGTGCTCACGAAAGGGGGGGCACATTCCCCAGGGTCTGGAGAATCTCCAAGCACAGAAGATCTCACCACCTCTCTGGTGCCTGTCCCAGACCTGCACTACTCTCATAAAAAAGAGGGGTTTTTTTGTATGCCCAACCAGAATTTTTCCTGTTGCAACCTGTGCCTATCACCTCTTGTCTTTTCCCCGTAGACCTTGAGAATAGTCTGTGTCTCTCTCTCCGATGTAACCCTGTGGGAGAGTGGAGTGGATTGCAGCAGCGTGGTACCCTCTTGACCTGCTCCTGTCCAGGCTGAACAAGCCCAGCACCCTTCTCTTCCACCCCTTACTGTTTATTCAGCTGTGCATACCCTCTCAGACATCAAAGTACTTTTCTTTTTTTGCCACCTCTTGTGTAGTTATGTCCTAAACGCCTCTCCCATCATGAGTCACTCAAGTGCAAAGAAATTGCTTCTGACCACTTTCAACAAGAAGGTGAACCACCCCAAAGAAACAGCCCAGAGACCCCACCAACACCCCACCATCAAGATCAATGGAAATGTGCTGCAGAGAAATGGTAATCCCAAGAGAAGGCCCCCTTAAACTCCCTGTAGATCTGTTCGGTTCTTTCTTTTTGTCCTTCCCAAACTCCTCTTGCTGGTGCTTAGCTCTGAAGAGATGCACTGCTCTCAGGGCAGTTCCTAAGAACACTCTGTCTCCAGCAGATCCTCTTCGCAGTCTCCACTTGTGTGAGCTGTTGAGTGGTTAAGTGTGGCTTCAAGCCTCCTTGTCATAGCTGGCTAGGCAGGCATTTCACTGGCGGCATCGGGTGCATCCTGCTAGAGAGGTGACGGCCCTTGAGTTGACTGCAGTGGGGAGGCACACAGACCACACGGAATTCTCTTTTCCATTGCATTTGACTACAAAATGTGCCCTGGCCCTAATCACACACGGCTTGAGTCTGTGTCACAGTAGCATACACTGTGAGACACAGCCTTTCTTGAACCACAGAACAACTGTTAAGACTGTGTATCTGCAGCTACTTTTCCAGGATGAACCACAAAATGTAACCTTAGTTAGTGAATGGGAGGACTTCGTTTCGATGTTTGAGAGCAACTAATTTCTGCTGAAATCATTGGAGACCCGCACTGCCACATGGATCAGGCCTCCTAAGGCCATGGTTCTCCATGCTAAGATGCTATAACAAACTATTCTGATGCATCCTGGCAGTCTAGGTACCAGGCTACTAAAGACTGCATGCCAAAAAGTTCCAGGTACTTGCTGATGCCAGTCTCATGTCCAAGAGCTGCCAGACAAATCGGTGGAAAAACCTGAGAAGACATTTTCATGTAAAAATCTTGCCTTTATCATCACTTTTTTGTGCAGGACACATTTTCTGTTGCTTGATTGTCCAAGGAAAGAAAAGCACTGAACATTCAGTTATTAGATCTAATGTGAAAAATGGGATTTTGGGGGTGCTTGAATAAAATTGAATAGGGATGGACATGCTCTGCACAGTGTTGTGGATATCAGAGGCAATTGCTGCAGGGTTTTTTGCACATGCTGCAGAGAGGGAATGCAGGACTACAATACACTATCGAGGGACACAGCTTTTCTGACTTCCCTGTTTCCTAGGCTCCATCCTTTCTGTGTTTTTTGTTTTGTGACTGCAGGAAAGAAAATTTCTTTGAGAAGGTCTTCAAAACTCAGAAACATGGATCTTTCTAAACTTTCCAGTTAAATATTTACTGTCCCAGACAGAAAACGCTTTATTCATCAATTGTCTGAATGCCCCCACCTTGAAAAGAGGCACAGAGCCTCAGAGATCTTTCAGCAAACAAATTCCTTCTCATTACCGACTCTGTGGGCATGACTGCTCTTAGAAAACTTGAAAGTCAAGCTGCTCAGGAGTGCTGCCCATACACGTTTACCTTGTACTCCAGCTTCCCTCTTCAGACTAAATCAGGTACTTTTTGTCTGGTTTGCCTAAACAAGTACAGCTGAGGAACAAATTCTGGAGCATTCCTAAGAGTTCCGCCAGGCTAGCCCCAGGTTTCTGACACTCATTTCTGTATGATTCCTGTAAACTCCAGGTTAACCAGCAACATCTGCATGCTCCTCAGCACCACACAGAGATATCAGAAATGCTTGTATATGTATGTTTTTTATATACTTGACCTTACTCCTACACCATGCTTCAGGCTTGTTCTTTCGCGTGAAGTACAGCTGACATCAGCAAAAAACAACTTTTTAACCCAAGGTCAGACTGTGGGCTGCCCTGCCTATGGAAGCAGGTATTTTAGGCCTTGAACTTGAGCTGTGTGTCTCTGAGAGGCCATCAGGCTAAGCTGGAAGTTGCAAAGGTGGCTGCGAAGGGCAAACCATTTCCCCTGCAGCCTGGACTGTTCCTGTCAGAGCATCTCAGGAAGCACAACCCCACGGTATTCCACAGAGGTCTGATCACCATCCCCTGAGCAGAACAGGCTGAGCATAACAGGCTGAAAGTTATTTACTCAGCAGGAGTAAATAACTTTGCAATGTGCTGGGTGGAGGACATGATTGCAATGTGATGAGAATATTCAAAATATTGAATGCTAGAGCTGACATCCGTGCAATAGGCCAAAACCACCCATACCCCAGCTAATGAATTTGTGAGCAATGAGTGTGCTGCATTAAAAGACGACAGTTTCAGTGAAATTTCAAAAATTGATACCAAATGCTTTCCTCTCAGCAATTCAGTGTGTTTCATTCCTTGGACATTAAGTTGTATTGACATATTTCAGGGCCTCACAGACAGAGCGTGTGTATACTTCTGCTCAAATGACAACGTGAATTCATACCTGATATGATTACTGTGGTATTGACTGGCCAGAGTAGCCCTTGGGATAGATCTGGCCCACAGATGTTGCAGCATTGCTCAACAAATTTTGCAGCATTGCTCAACAAATTTTGCAGCATTGCTCAACAGATTTTGCATCATTGCTCAACAGTTACTGTCTGGAGCTTGTTTCCAGCTATACTGGAAAATAAATGGCAATACTGCAAGAAAATAGTAATTTGCCTAAGCCAGGCAGGTTTCTGTGCAGCTGATCTGTACTTGGAGCCAGAGCATCATGACTCCAGTCACCAATGCTTGTTAAAGAAATGTATGCAAGAGCATTTTGTCAGTAAAAAGAAAATAAAGGGGGAAAAACGAGAGAAGAAGCCAAACTAATAGAGGAGAGAGCAGGACATGTAACAGGAAAATAGCATGCCTTATTTATACATTTATTCAGTACTGACATGGAAAGGGATCAGATGAAGGTGCTGCCCAAGTGCCAGGATGAAATCCTGACTCCAAGTATTCTCTAACCTGTCCAGAGTCCAGACATCCATCGCCAGCTGACCACAAGCTCCTGTGCTGCCTGCGCTTCCTCTGCTTAATGCCTTGCATGGCAAGCAGCACCTCTTTCCCATGTGAGCTCCCGCTGTTCCCTCTTTCAGTCTCACATGGGAGAGAACATGAGCCATCGTTGCTGAGACCAGTTCTAGTCTGTATGAACAGACTGGTACATACAACCATAGAAGCGTTAGAGTATCATCAGAAGAACATTTGTGTTCTCAGGGTGGTCACAATTCCTGTGTACACATCAGAGGTGGAGGCAGACCTCACTTGTTGGCAGATTGAGGAGAGGTCAGTGCAAGGCCATGGAGATGGTTGGTGGGTCTGGTGCATCTGAAGTAGAGAGGAGAGATGGAGGGAATCCTTTGTTAGCATGGAGAAGGAGTGTCTCAGGGAAGCCCTACTTGCAGATATCCACTGACTTACAGATCGTTAACAACCTTCTCTCAGAAGTTCACAGGGATATATTGTTTTAAAAAGTCTTGTTTTGACCCTTGTCATAAGGGACAAAAGGGACCCATTGCAGCAAGGAAAATTCTGTTTGCACATAAGGAGTAAAACAGCAGTGGTGCAGCCCTGGGACAGGGCCAAAAGAGGTGGTGGGATGACCATTGCTGGACATGTTCAAAATTTAGCTGGTCAAGGCCCTGACCAAGCTGACCCTTGAAGGCAGTTGAGCTTTGAAAGGGGGCTGGAAACAAAGACCTTCAGATGTGCCTCCCCACCTGAATGTTTCTGTGATTATGTGTACACAGCCTGCAGCTCCCAGTCATGTGTTAATCATGCCTTAAAAAATAATTTCTGAGTAATCCTGAGGATTATTTACATGACCCTGGGGCTCACTCATGTGAGTACCAAGTGTAGGACTTGCTTTTAATTGAAGAGCTAAATATAAATCAGCAGCCCAACGGGATTGCTCAGTCTGCAACAGTGTCTGTCAAATGGGCATGTGTGCTTTCCATTCATTCCTTTCAGATATTGCTCTGATATAGCATTTTCTGCAACATTGTGTAGCTACATAGGAGAATGACTGAAACAGGCAATTTTCCATTTGTTCCTGGTAGGAAGGAAGGTCAGGTCACACTATGATAGTAGTATCAATGTGTGCTTCAGGTTTATTTCATGTCAGGTTAGAGAAGTGCTACAAATCAAGTTTTACATCATTGACCTCCTGTTGATCTCTATTATCAAAATGTTTGGATGCACACAGAGCAATCCCTAGTTCACCTTTGCTGGTACTTTGCGATTTCTTGGGAGTGAGCATTCTCAGCACCTCTGCAACCAGTTGATCTGCCTCAGCTTTTATGGACCAAGAAAACCACTTTAATTCTAAGCAAGCTGGTTTTACTCTTGCTCATTTAGAGATTTCGCCCTATTCACTCTCACGTGCGTGTTCACAGGCACAGAGAGGTCTATACCCAAGCAATCTGGTCAGGATCACTTGGGATGGCACAGTGGATGAGGGATACCAGGTATAAAGTTTTTCATGGAGTCTCCTGCAGTCCCTCTTGGTTGGTGAAGGTAAACTGGTTTTTGGGCAGGTCTTGTGTACTCTCCAGGATACATGTGTTGCTACGGGGGGGATAGTTTTGCCTGGGCATTCAGTTTCCTTCAGCATGATTTCTCCTTGGTTTGGGTTTCATGAGGTATCAGAAAGAGGCAAGACAGAAGCATGTTCTGGGCCCTTGTTGCCATCCTTCTGTTGTCAGGGCATGCAGTGTCTTTGTAAGTCACCACCTAATCTCAGCACAGGCCTCCTGGGCACGGCACAAGAAACTGCCTTCCATCAAAACAAATTTTCCATCTCAACTTTAGGCCTACTACAAGAATCCTGTGAAATGCAAATAAAGGAGCTCAGCAAAATTTGGATTGGAAGGCATCTTTGGAGGTCCCTGTTCCAACAATCTGCTCCAAGCATGGCTGACCACCAAGCTAGATCAGGTCATCTCTAGTGATGGAGATAACCCTGATCCCACCACCTCTCTGGACCATGTCCAAGGACCATACCATGATTGTGTGATGATTTCATCTATATTTTCTCAAAAATTCTCGTGGATTGAACTTAATTCAGGATGCTGCCTGATCAGTACCACCTAGCAATGAATAAAGACTTCCTTCCACTGGCTTTCAAGGACCACCCAGGCCCTGGTCAGCCACCAAGGTCACAGCTGATGTTTCTTGCTGTCCACCAGGATTGCAGCCCTTCTGTCCAGACCAAGGGCCTCATTCTGCACCACTACTGGGTTCCTCCCAGCCCGGGGCAGGACACGTTTTTGCTCAGGCTGTGCCCCAGGAGGTTCATGGCACCCCATTTCTGCAGCCTATTGAAGCCTCTCTGAAGGGCTGTGCTCCCCTCCAGCTGCTCCCCCAGCGGGGAATCCCTAATGTCCTACATCCCATCTTCTAGGTTGTTGATAAAGATGTTAAAAATATTGGCCTGGTATTAACTCCTGAGAAATGGCACATGTAACTGTTTGCCAGCTACTCCTTGACTGATGGATCTCTATCCTTGAACCTGACAGCCCATCCAGTTTTCCACTCACTTAACAGTTCACCTGCAAAATCCATAATTTCATCAGTTTACCTGCAAACGTAATTATCAAAAACTCCAAAGTAACTCTTGCAAAAAGATTTCCCTTCCTAAAACGTCAATAATCATTTCCAGATGGAAACATTGTTTTTATCAGTTTGATCCTTTGGTGTTCGCCCATCCTGGGAATCAGCTTGTTGGTTTTGTGCCTGCCACTCTTGAATACCCTGTTATTGTAACAAACTACACCCACTTGTCATTTAATACTGGCACCAGTAAAAGGAGTTTGTCATATGTGAAAACTAGCAGGGAAATCCATCTTTTGTAAACTCCTAGAGTTAGAAAGTTCATGTATTGTTGATCAGACAATAAAAGAGATATCATGAAGGAAAGGGACTCACGGGGCCTTGTAAACACAGTTTTACTAATTAAAAAAAAAAAAAGTAGCACTGATACTTTTATTATCTTGGGACAAAAAGTGAACTATTGGAAGGAGTTACAGGCAGCAAAGAAATATGGCTTTATCTGCAGGTTGGGTGTGTTTTAATCTGACACCCTGACAATGCTGTATGGTGAGTAATACCTAGAGTATGTCTGCCAAAGCTCTAGAGCCAAAGCACAGAGTCTACCTGTCACTCCAAAAAGGCCCAAATGAATAGCAGGACGCTAATCCCTCAGGCACCACATAGCCTGGTGCATCTGTCTGCTACAGCAGGGAGGAGATGATGCTTCCTTTCAGATTACTACAGGTGTGGAGCTCCCACACACAGAGGAAAATGCAGCGGTGCTAAAGCTTTCTGGTAATGGAAAGTAACATGCCTAAACTCCTAGGGCACTTGCAATTCACTGTTTCAGAACTAAAACTTACCTTTCTGAGGATGATCTCATACCCTCATGCATTCTGAAGTTTTCTTTGCTATGATGAAGTACTAGGTGAAAAGTTTAGACGTTGTTTCTCTGCATGCTTCTGTAAAAGCTTACCTGGTTTTTTTTTTTTTTAGGAAAAAGCATTATACTGACCATTCCATGACTAGCATATATAACTAGTGAACACCGTAAGTATTAGACCCAAACCAAAAAATGCCTTTTCCAAATTATATATATGAAAATTTTGATTTTGCTTTACAGGAAATGTATTTGGAATTGTTTTTACACCACAATAAAAGTTAAGAGCAGATGTTACCTCTGTATTTGGTCTTTTCTGTAAGTCATTATTGTTTTCATACTGGTGCTTACTGAGCAGGGCACCCTCTCAATCAGTGGTCCTTCATCTGATTTCCTGAAAACACCCAGCATCACTTTTCTCCTGAAGGGGTCCTTCAGTTGGGCTTTTTCTATCAGTTTCTATCAGTTTCTCACTTCAATCACCTTTATTTCCTATATTTTAAAAAGACAATCACATCTAATTGTATTTAGAATGACTCCATTGTAAACTAAACAACAAAAATAAGCACTCGTCTGTGAGAACTGAGTTATGTCACCATAGACACAGTATTGTCCTATCAGACAATATTTTTGAAAAAGTGTTCACAGATGGATAAAATGAAACAATTGGCTCAGTCACTGCATGGGTACAATAGATTTCAAACTCATTAGATAGCAACAGGGAAGTTTTCTTGCAATTGTTCTCAAAAAAAAAAAAAAAAAGTAGTTTTAGTGTAGAGTGATCTCTGCTTCTTCCATCGCCTGGAATGGCAGGACCTGGATTTGTTTGGATCATTTACTTATTGTCTTGTACAGAAGAGATGGAAAGAGGTGCCTATCTGGAGTGTCCAGGCACATATTTTAAATTGAGTTCTTTTTGCTACTAAATCAATTAAGTGTATATGCTATCACAGTGGAAAACATTTCCGTGAAAAGGATGAGGCAGGAACATTGCACCAACCATCAGGATGGGCCTCCCTGACTTGCTTTCCTCCCTACCCAACCGCACATCTCAGAAATACAAAAATTTTGAATCGTGCTTTTGGGGTCACAGATTTGAGCTCTGCTGGTTTGGATGCAAGAGGTGTGAGAGACGTAAATCTGAGAGTCATCGGCAGAAAACGACCTTGAGCGGCTTACCCCTACTAAACCAAAAGCCCTCTCTGTTGAATACTTATTTACTAGATCAGTAACAACAGGGTACAAATACTTTACTGATCAGAAGCCACATTTCAAACTCCACCCTGAAACCAGAGGCATGCTATGCTGTCATATGCATGCAGAAGAATACCCAGCTTAGCATGGAGCTGCCACATCCTGCCCCAGCTTCAGCTTTCAGAGTGATTTAAGGTGGAGCTCCTGCAGTGGCTGTGATGTTGCCTCTCCAGGTGATAACTGCCCTGCTGATGAAACGCAGTGTCAGCACCTAAAAGCTTTGGCGGCAGTCTGTTGGGCAGTAGGAAGAAAAAAAAGAATCACTGCTACTCATTGCTATTCAGCCCTCCAGGAACAAGAAACCCAGCTTCTTTGCCTGGAGAGAGCTGCAGCTGCAAATGCAGACACCCCTCAGCTACAAAGCAGATATGCTTCATCCCTGTCTTCCAGGAGCCAGCCAACATCCCGTGTATCACAGCTGGATTAAGCTTTGACTTGTTTCTCTCTCCTTGCCCCCAAGCTCATCCCCGTGCCTGTGTTTGGCAGCTGCAGTAGAGCTTGGCACTGCTGGCAGTAGCTGGAGAGAGTGCTGAGCCATGCAGAGGGAGAAGTGGGAGGGTAAGGGGCGAGAGGCCGTGGCTGCCTGGGTCTGCTTCATCTGCTTCACCGTGACTCCCTGCACTAGCAAGCTCCCTCTAACAGGGATGCCATCAGCTCCCCCGGCCAAGGAGGGATGTGACAACTCATTCAATTATTGGCCCCTCACAGACGAGTGTCTGCACTTGGACTGTGATAACTTTTGGCGTTACGTTAAACTTATCACATTCAACAGGTTTAATTGTTGCAATGGAAATATGTCTTCTGCTTATCTCTGGAAGCATTCCTCCTCCCCTCACCCCACCCTCCCAAGAATTTTGAAGACTTAAGTTTCAAGTTCACATCTATCAGTACAAAAAATAGTGGGGCATGCCCTGTCATGTCCTGGACAGCCTAAGCAAAAAAATGAGGGAGCTGCACCCTTTTCCCCTCATTTAGATTCTATCTTTTATATGCACCTAAAATGTTCACATAAAGCTTTATCTCGCCCAAACCATTTCCGAAGCAATGAGCAGTTACATTTACTATTAGAATTTTGAAGGACTGTAATTCCAGGGTAATTTTACCACTCCCTCTGACAGTCTTCTGTATTTCTGATACTATATGTGTCTTATAAACAAAACAGCCCAGAACATATCAATCACATTATCAGCACAGAGAGGATTATTTAGAAAGGCACTTAGAATTTGCTCTGCACTCTCCTGGCAAGTCCAAAATAGCAGGTAGCCCATCTTACTCTGTAATAGGATTAATACTTACGGAAAAAGTGTTAGTAGCTTTCTGGTGTTCATATAACCCAATTCTCCTAGGAAGTTAGAGATGCATAAAATAACAGATACTTAAGTTGGATATGTATTATAAAAACCTCACAACATTACCTTGAAGTACTTAAACCCACCCATTCTTTCTGTAAACTTCGAAGTTTGAGCTGAAATGTATTTTCCCTTGAGCAGTCTTCAGGCCAGTATGCTAGTCTGGTTTGTGAGCCCAGAAGTTTTACTACTCCATGTTTTATTTCGGTGTATTGTGGACCATTACTTAAAATGGCTGAATTGCTTTCAGGCTCAGCACTTCTAGAAAGCCTGTTTTGGGTACATACACACTGAGGATCTCAAGCACCAGGGAATTCAGTCCTTTGTCAGTTTTGTAACCACAATCCAAAAGAGCCCATGTAGCTTTAACTCCAGGAGCTAAATAATTGTAACCAAACAGGTGGAATTTAGTTTTTGCTGCCTAGTTATCACCTCAGGCATGTAAATGTGAGCACTTTCACAGCAATGAAGTTAAGCTGAGACACAAAAAGTCATAAAGACCTTGTGACTATTGAATAGTTAAAGTCAGGAGAAAAGCATTACTGTCCTCTCTATATACAAGCAATATTTAATTCAAAACCCATGGGGAGTACTTTCTTAGAACATGCCTGCAGTATTGCTAGACACAAGTCATACCCCAGGGACAGAGACATGTTCCTGGATTGGGAAGTCATCTTCAGGTCCTGAAGAGCCCACAAGGTCCATCTGATTATCATCAGTTTATTATCAGACAACTATGGTAAAAAGGCATAACAAAAATTTCTTGACTGTAGAGCCGACATAATCTTCAGGAAAAAGCCTTAGAGATTTTTGATGTTGATCTGGAAAGTCCAATCCAAACAGCAGCAAGGTTTTCCTTGATGTCCAGAATCCAACATGCAAAAGTCAGAGCAAGAAGTATCAAAGGACAGTTCATTATTCCCTTTCACCTTTCTCAGTAAGAGATCAGGGTTGCAGGTCAGCGCTTTTTTGAACACCTGTGAACCTTGTGCACTGGGTCATCATCAGTGCATTTCCATTCCCTCCCCAGCAGGACTTCTGCACCTTGGGAAGGACAGGGATGACCTTGACGGTTACACCTTGCGCCTGACTGCAGGCAGGATCACTTGCAAATCACGTCTTCTCACATGGCACTCTGTGTGCTGCTGGTACATGTCTCACGAGCTGAGTAACTCTCAGTGGGGCTCAGTGCATTCAAGCATCCATCAAACAAGATGTGCTGTAGCATTGTGGCAGCCAACACAGGTGCAGGGTGTGCTGCCACGAGCTCTGCCAGATTTGTTGGGAGTTTTACATTGCTCCATACTTTTCTAAAAGCCATGTTTCTGTGGACACAGGAGTACATAAGGATTTCAGCTTTAAACTAGTGGTAGGGAGAACATGACATTTGAACCCAAAGATCTGGAGGCAAAAGAACTTAAACTTCAAGTCCTGTGTTGCATGCCTAGTGGCATTCCAGGATGGAGTGATTCCATCAGTGGACAAGGGAAGGGCTACAGATAACATTTATCAGGACTTCTATAAAGCCTTTGACATGGTTCCCCACAACATCCTCCCCTAAACTGGAGAGAGATGGATTTGATGGGTCGACTGCTAGATACTTATGAAAGCGGTTCGACTGTCACATCCAGAGGGTAGGGGCCTCAGAGCTCAGAGTACCAATGGACATCAGCAACAAATGGTGTCCCTCAGGGGTCTGTATGGATTAATGACATAGACAAAGGGATCGAGTGCACCCTCATCAACTTTGCAGATGACACCAAGCTGAGTGGTGCTGTTGACACTTCTGAAGGATATCCAGATGCCAACCAGAGGGACCTGGACAAGCTTGACTAGTGGGCCCATGGGAATCCCATAAGGTTTAACAAGACCAAGTGCAAGGTGCTTCATCTGGGTCAGGGCAACCCCCGATATCAGCACAGGCTGGGGATGAACAGATAGAGAGCAGCCCTGTGAGAAGGACTTGGGGGTGCTGTGGGTGAGAGGCTGGACATGACCCAGCCATGTGCACTCCCAGCCCAGAAAGCCAAACGTGTCCTGGGCTGCATCAGAGCAGCATGGGCAGCAGGGGAGGGAGTGGGACCTGGGGGAGTGAGTCCAGAGGAGGGACACCAAGTCAATCACAGAGCTGGAGTACCTCTCCTATGAGGAAAGGCAGAGAGAATAGAGTTTATTCAGCCTAGAAAAGAATAGGTTTTGGGGTGACCTAACTGCAGCCTTCCAGCACCTAAAGAGGCCTACAAGAGAGCTGGAGAGGGACATTTTATAAGGACATCTAGTGACTGGACAAGGGATAATGACTTCAGACTGGGAGAAAGTAGATTTAGATTAGCTATTAGGAAGAAATTCTTCACTATGATGGTGGTGAGGCAACAGGTTACCCAGACAAGTTATGGATGCCCCATCCCTAGAAGTGTTCAAGGCCAGGTTGGATAGAGCTCTGAGCAACTTGGATTAGCTGAATGTGTTCCTGACCATGACAGGGGGATTAGAACTAGATGATCTTTAAGGTCCCTTCCAACCCAAATCATTCTATGATTATGTGACTATTTATTAAAAATTCACGGTTAGAAGACAACACCCTGCCTTTCAATTTGCTGCTGCTTCATAGAAGGAAATATAGGGCATAATGTCACAATCAGATATGGCTGTGCATGCCTTACATTACAAAGCGAATACACACATCCAATTTAACTACAAGCAATCACGTGCAAGTGCCCGCTCTTCTGGGAAGATGCATTTATGTGGAGTTCACCCTAGATGCCTTTGCTGCTTATTTGTGAAGCCTGCTTATACAAGAATGAACTACCCCAAACACCAAACACACAAACGCAGCTTGACATGACCATCTTCAGGGCATCTGATCTGCTCCTGGCATTCAGAGATACAAGGCACTGCCAAAGCACAATGAAGGAAAAGAATCAACTTGTTACATATTCTTTATAGAAAAGGTCCTGGGATTTCAGCCATTCTTGAAAATCTGTTTAAGGAGAATGGATGAGTGATCTGCTATTCTGACTACTCAAAAGCTTGGAAATAACCAAGAAGTCATTGACTTCCAAAAGGTAAAATAAAGCTGCTCCTAAACTCTGCCTCCTTTGTGTAATCCTGAAAAAAACCTTGGATGCAAGAAAATATACATCAACTTTAATACTAGAGAGGTCAGCAAGATCACTTCCAATCACTCTGGGGAAATGCAAACTTACTTTGCAGTGTACAGAATTTAGTCAGCTAGCAGCTTACAGAAGTGCCTTCTGGTTTTAGAGTGAAGAGTCAAATCTCTTAGTTATTTCTGTTAGAAAATAAATTATTTTCTACATTTTAAAAAAAGTCTTGTGGTAGATGGAGGGAAGCAAGAGAGCTGTACAAGAGACTTGGTCCTTTATGTTTTGTTTTGTTTGCTTGCTTTGTTTGGGCTTTTTTGGGGTTTTTGTGGGGTTTTTTTGTTGTTGGTTTTGGTTGGGGTTTTTTGTTGTTGTTTTTTGTTTGTTTTGGTTGTTTTTGTTTTGGGGGTGGTGTTTTGCTCACGGTAAGAAGATCTCACCTCTCAAGAGACAGATGAATCTGCTGGAACCTTGTCTTTTCCTTGCCTTGTACTGCTGCATAAACAGGAGACAATGAACCAAATGCTGTACGAGAAGGCAAGTCTCCCATTCAAAGGCTGTTTTAACCTCCTCCAACAACCCATTTGTCATAACAGAATGAAGCAGAAAGACCATCTTTCCTACACATAGGTTAAAGACGCAGCTATGACCATGTAAAACCTGTGCCATACACAAAATCCCTGACTCTGGTACAGCATCTGTTGTTTTAACAGAGGGCTGACTACACAACTGCTCCTGGTGCTCCTCAAGCAGCCTCAAGCTGTATTCCTCCAAGGAAGACCAACTGAAATCTGGGAGCAGACTCCAGTGTGCTGTGCCACTGTGCCTATTAAGAGTCGGTCAAACCTAACTGCATACACAGAAGAGTGTATCCCACACTACAGCAAAACCAGTGGGAAACAGAAAAATGTAGGTGCAGCTATTTCTTCCCCACAACCTTTCCTAATTAGGTCTAAAAATGTCTGTCAGGCGAGCCCTGCCCCATCTTTCTGAAACCAGTCACTACTTGTGCTTGTCAAAAGTACTTGCATCCTGTTCTGTAAATAAATGCAGTTAGAAAATGCAAGAACATAGAGTGAAACACATAAATATCAAATAATACAAAGTCTTTAAGAAATGTTTCTAAACATAAGGAGAGTGGCAGTATGTCAGGCATATTGTACTCGCACAGAGGATTTCTAAAAAACAGTATTAGTTCATGTATGAGTGTAAGACAGAATATATGAATTGGGCAAGAAATACAGCCCTGTGCAGCCAGAGGTTTGTACAGAACTCTCAAAATTCATACAGCAAAGAACAAGAGCTCTGAGCCAGTGTCCTGTCACTGTACAGGAGCATACTCCACCGTTCCTGGGTGCCCTAGACGGCTTTCAGCAGCAGAAGGCATGCACAGTGAAGATGTGCCATCACTTTCCTTTCTGCACCCAGACCCAGCAACAAAAGCTCCCAGACCCAGCAACAAAAGATGACAGCAGCACACATCTTCAAGTTTGTCTAGCACAAACCATACCAAACACTACAGAGAGTGATTGTGCCCCTCTGCTCAGCACATCTGGAATTTTAAAGACAAGTTTTGGGTTCCCCAAGAGATGAGAGATATTGATAAGCTGAGTTCAAGCACAGGATCACAAAGATGTCCCACGGATGGGAGTGCAGGACATTATGGGAAGAAGTGGAGGAAACTGGTCTTCTTCAGCCTGAGGAAAAGGCTGCAGTAGGATCTATTTGCAGTCAGTCATTGCCTACTTGAGCAAGAGGCACCTCTTCTCTGAGGCACATGAGGAAATGGTGAGACAACAGGTGTGAGCTGCAACAAGGGAAATTCTAGTTTGATATAAGAAAAAAATTCCTTGCATCATTGGAGCAGACAAGGCCCAGATAAGAGGTGATGGGACCTCTGTCCTGGGAGATATTCCACAGTTGACAGGACAAGGCAACCTGACCTAGCTTTAGTGAGTCATGCTTTGAGCAGTGCATTGGACTGGGGGCCTCATTATGTTCCCCATAATCTAAATTTTTCCGTGCCTTTTATGACCCTCAGGATTTTACAGTTGTTTGATTGGGGACGAAGCATTTCTGAGCTTCACAGCCTTTGGAGTAATTGAAACAGGGCCTGTTATGCATGTCTGCGAGCTCAGAAGGGGTCTGAGCAGCCTCTCACTCACCCACCACCACTGTTTGCTGTGAGGCTTTCAGAGCCAGAACTTATTGAGCATTTTGGACATGAGATACAAGTTTAAAATGACCTCAGCCCACTCCTTTCATGGCCAGCAGAAAAAAACGAAGATGTTTGCCCTCTGCTGTTCTTTTTCTAGCTCCATTCCCTACTTTGTGTGGTGGCCCTTCGCATCTTGGTCTGCCACCAGATCCAGAAGACCCTGTCCTGAGCCTCTCTGGCAGCAGGCTCAGCCAAGACAGGGACACAGGCCCTGGCACTTCCTCCCACCCCAGTGCCCCTGGTCCCAGATGTTCAGCAGTGGGGCAGGATGGAGGTGCACTACAGTAGTGTGGGCAGTGTCATGGGCAGTGTCATTCCATCCACGCCCCTCTGCAGTCCCCTCACTGAGAGGTGGCCTCTAACAAACCCGGCCTTTGAAGCCACTTTGGGCTGCCCAGGGAGTAACGGTGTCCAGGAGAGGGAAGTTACTGCTGGAGAGACCTTATCTCTCTTAGTCTTTGTGGTCCATGCCTTCACCCAGGCCTTACGCTTTCCCTTCCCTCAACCCCTGTCACACATTTCCAAGCCCTGTTGCAGCTGAAACACCTGCCTATGCTCTTTTCAAAAAGGAACCACTCATCTTTTGGCTTGTTACACGTGTTAACCCACTTAACAGCACTGTGGGGAAAGGGGACCAAAAATCAAAGTCTGGAAGGGAAATACCTCTCCCACTCATTTGTAACTAAGTTTTATCAACTAAAACATCAGGCACCTGCTAATTTCAGTCTTCCTTGTTTAACATGAAGGAGAATTGAAATAAACTGATAGGATATGGTGCAGGAAGCTTGTGGGCAGAGCCACTGGCCAGAAAGATTTGGTTTCACAGGTGTGTTTCTTTGACTTGAAACATTATTATTATACTGTAAACGGATTGACAGCGCAAACAAGCACAATTGCTTTGTAGGCAGTCAGTATGGATGCTGAAAGTAGAATCCCTTTGCCCATCCCTTCCACAGACAGCTACTGCCTTCCCACAATACTCCCAGTACCGAGCCTGTCTAACATGTTATTTTGTATGAAGAGTTCAGCCAAATGAACCATGAAGCAATGAGACAGGCAAAAATGAAGCAAGTACAAACTATGCCCACAGCAGCAATCAGACAGGTTGAGAATTGCCTGCTCCTCCTTCATGGATGCTGTGATGAAGACCCGGCTGCACCAGTGTGGCAGAAGGACTCTCATGAATGTTTTTCTCACCAGGAGCAAAGAGGAGAATATAAAAAAAATAAATACCCTCTTTTGCCCTTTTTCTCCCTTGCTGGCCCAAATTCCCTCCCTCTTTTGTTTCCAGCTCTGGACAGAACTAAAGAGCACCTCTGCCTTTCCAAGCAGCCAGCCAGCACCCACCGTGGGCCAGTCCTGCACAGTGCCATTCCTGCAATCTAAAGGGTTGTTGGGGCTGCCAACAGACTGGCAGTATAGACAAGCCTGTTTTCACTATCAGTATCTTAACCTTAGATTTCCTGCATACTCTCAAGAGCTGGGCTACATGGCAGAAGAGCTGAAGTCGTCTGGGAGCTGATCATTTGTGTGGCAACTCTTACATCTACAGACGGCACCACAGCTGTCCTTACCTGGGCAAGGGCATGAAGCCTCCAGACTTCTTTCCCTTTGGTGGCTAAAGCCCCTGTGATGCACAGGATATTGGGAGGTAGCAGGGATAGAGACTCTCAGCCAACTCCAGGGGACAGCCCTGGAGGATGCAGCCAAGCAGGCCATGCTGTTCCAGTGGTATCAACACACTGGCATAGATTTGATCCCCATAACCCTGGCAGGAACACATCCTAGCTCCTGCGTGATGCTGGCTTCAGGGTACCACTCCAATGACTCCTTGATCAGGGAAACAACTTGATTCCCCCAGGGGACATGCATTTGCTGCAGGGAATAAAAGGGAGCACAAAACCTCTGTCCACCTTTTGTGTTTGTTAAAACACATCCTTTGATATGCAGCCACTGGAAGAAGCTTTCATATGTAGAGGATCCCCTGCAGGATTTGGAGGAAGTTAAAGGAAGGCACAGAGCTTGTGTTTAGGTGAAGTTTTGGGTCATGAAAAAACTGGGGGATGGGGAAGGACAGGTACCTGGGACTTAAGGCCAAAGCATACCTGTCAGGTCTTTTCTTATCACAGGTGATGCATATCTCATTGCACTACACAGCTGCCTATTGTTGTATGTGTACCTAAAGCATCACAGTAATGGCTGTACCTTGAACTGTGGGTGTAACTCCTGGGCAAAGACACCAGAAACAATGGGTTGAGAAAAAAGACATAAAAAATTACATGAAAATTACATTAAAATTTGCTCTTTGCTGCTTTCTGGGCTATTCTTAAAGCACAGTTTTACCTTGTCAGCAGTATTTTATGACTTTGAAGGAGAAAATATTCCAACAGCAAGAGAGGATAATTCTGTAAAAAGCACAGGGCATCTTACTAGCATAACATTCCTAGTAGAAAATTACAGACTATTGCTTCATCTGTTCTCCTGCTGCCCCCCTGAGTGCCCATGGCTTACTTTAGGACAGACACGTATGCACAAAGAGCAGCTCTTGCTTTGAGTGCCACAAACCTCACACAATGAGCTTCTGAGTTTTGGGCTATGCCAGCAAAAACGGGTGACTCCTAGGCCAAGTCCAAAACTGCGTATATACAAATATTTAAGAAATGCTGAAAGCAGATAGAAAATCCTGCCAGACTTCACCAATCTAAAAAGTGAGTGCTTTTCAGCCTGAGCTGAATTTTAACACTCCTCTCCCCAAACACTGCAGGCCCCCTCAGTGATTTCCTTTGCAGAAGGCAACTCAGAAAATAAAATAGCTCCATTTCTTCCAAGGATGTCTGAGAAGCCATTTTCTAACAGTAAAACAGACAGATTCAGCCACTTTAACAACTGTGGTATTACCTTGACCTGAATTGCTTTCCAGGCTTGAGGATTCTGCTGTGACCCTCACACATGAAACTGCTTGCAGGGGGAATGACTCCAGTGTTACCTGCTGTGGGGCCTCCAGGGTCCATTGCAAGCTGCTGCAAGAACACCCTTCTCCTGCCAGATGTTTCTCCAGCAGCCTCACTTCATGGGTCACATCACCTCTAAAGGGCCTCTCCTACTTTCCACTCTTCCTGGTCCCACTGTAGCATAGCTCTCGTGGGTGCTGCCGCCTTAGAGGCCACCACTGAAATGCCCTGCATCATCTCAACACAGGGACCTGACAAAGCCATTTCCACACATGGGATTAGTCTGGACCCTGAAATTGACACCAGCGATAAATATGGAAAACAACTCCAAATACAGCTGCAGGGCCATCTGTGTTACCCTCCCAGTAGCAAATGAGTGAGTACTCAGAAGCCACCTTGAGCAGTACCTTTTCACTACTGTAGGCAGGAAAGAGGGAAATTAAATAAAAGGAGAAGGTTTTCTTCAAAAGTGCTCTCATAATACAATTCTCCTCCTTGGGGCAGGGAGAGAGACTGTGTCCAAGTGCATCTTGGCAGGCGGAAAATTAGGTAACATAGACATGGTCACAACACCACTGGAACCTTCACTGAAGATGCCTAAAGGACCAGGGCCTGGACAAAGGATAAGGTGACAGTGGTACTGGTAAAGTCTTTTCCAGGTCATAATTTTTGTCGACATCGCTGAGAAGCCTTTGGACAACCAGAGAAAACATTACATAAACAATCAGCAAATATCCAGTTCTCTCCTCCTTGCTAAACATATCCAAACACCTCCTTTTAAATCTCCTCTTTCACATGCCTCTCACAATGCCCATGGAGTAATATTTAAACTTCAGAAAGGAGATGGAAGAACTGGAAAAGGACAGAAATGCACTGGGAGGATAATGAGAAGTAAGGAATAGCCAAACATATCATGACATAGTGGTGTAGAAAAGAGATGACTAGCATGAAAGCAGATCCCCTTAGCACTGAGAGGCAAGGAGAAGGTCAACAGGCAGTAAGTACTCGTGTCTCTCAGCACAAGAATAAAGAGGCAACAAATGAAACCAGTAGACGGCAGCTTCACATTCAGCCAGAGGATTCATTTCTTACCATACACAATCCAGCTGTGTCACCCATTATTGCTGGTTATTGTAGATCCAGTAATCTTGCCTGGATTCAAAACCCACAAGACAAATTCACAGAAACAGAAGAACGAAGTAAGAGGTAAAAACAAAATTCACCAAAGCAAATATTGCTATGATCGGGAGGATCCAGAAAACAGTAAGGAAGAGCATGAGTAATGAGCATGCTGAGTAAGGAAGATCATGAAACCCTCTCCTGGGGCAGCCAACCATAGTGCACCATTCACTGAGAATTACACACAGCTGGATTGTGTATGGTAAAACGAAATTCATCCTCTGGCTGAACATGAAGCTACTGTCTGCTAGTTTCATTTGTTGCCTCTTTATTCACATTGCCCCACTTTATCCCCGTGCATTATTAAATCGTTACTGCCGTCACTGAAAACTGACCGCGGTGACTTCCAGTCAGCGCATTGCCTCATGCCTTCTAAAGAAAATGTGCCCTGCCTTCACATTACCTGCTGCCAGCTCCTGACTGGAGGTTAACTTATTCTTGACTGTGTTAAAGAGATGTTCTCAGCTCAATCCACTCTCCAAAACATATGGAGACAGCATGGAAAGGAGACAGCTGAAGAGGGTGCTAGTTACAGTCTCCCACTGCCTACAGGGCATTACAGGAAGGCAAAGCCAGACTCTTCTCAGAGGTAACCAGTGACAGGGCAGAAGGTCCTGGGGGCACAAGTTGCAAAAGGGTTTGGATGTGAGGAGAAAACTTTCCTGTGAGAGCTGTGCAGCCCTGGGACAAGCTGCAGAAAGGTGTGGGATCTCTGTCCTTGAAGATACTAAGCACTCAAGCAGATGAGGGCCTGAGCTACCTGATCTAGCACTGCAGGGAGCCCTGCAGGGCACACAGGGATGTATGGAACACTTACAGAGATGTCTCCTGACACAAATCATTGTCAGATTTTGGGAACCATATTCCATCCAGTGTGACCAGCCTTGCAAGACAGAACTGATCATCCATGTTTAACCAAAAACGTAAGTGTTATTAACAGGGGAACAACATCCTCCATCCATGATTGTGACAGCAACTCACAGACTTTGTGGGTGGTTGCGTGCTCAGCCATCACCTCCTTTACTCACTCAGCACCTCTGCCCTGCTGTCTGCCCTGCAGTAAGGGAAAGGATCTACACAAAGGAGGAGCTGTGCCTGGCACACATCTGAAGCACCTTCAGACACTTTTCCGTCTCATTGAAGAATTATCTGTAATAGTGATTCCCGCAAATGTCACAGGTGTTGCCTTGTCCATGGTAAAGGCAAGAAGCTGTCAAGAATCATCCTTGGGATACTGCATGTAGCAGCAGCCTTCATGTGGTACCTTCTGGGCAGTACTTGAAAGTTTTAAACAGAAGCAATCTCTCTTGTTTCTAATTACTCTTTAAACAAAAGCATCACTACCAGTTTTCCCCAAGCTCAGTGACACATTATGCCAGGTACAGGTACACCACACTCTACAGCACCATTTCCACTGCCCTGAGGAACTGTGGCCCAGACAGAAAAGGTGGGAACTGGCAATCCTGTTGTCCTACATGGAATCAAATGGACAGTGGAAAGTGGCTCACTTTACCCCTAAAGGAGAGAAACAGGCAGCTCCTGTGATTCAGCCCTTCCTGAGACACAAACCCAAATCATCTCCCATGGACTTCCGGTAACAGTCCCATGGATAGTTTAAAGGACCAGCTTTGATGAGAAGCCTGATTTTTTGCATGGCTGCAAGAAGTGAGCAAAATCATAATTTTAGAGAGACACTTGTTGGAGCTAACAAAAAGGTATGCACGAGACTCAGATCTGCAGTCTTAGCTGAATCCCCTCATAAAAATCCCCTCTACCTTCCCAGTAACAACAACAATATTATTTTTCAATCTCTCTTTCTCCCCCTTCTGTCTGTAATTTGCTTTTCCTGGTGGAAGGAAAAGGAAGTGTAAATTATTGCAACACTGACAAGTCCTGAACAGCATCTTCTGTCACTACCAGTAAACATTAGGAAGCAGAACAGACCTCTGACAGGGCTTTGAGGAATGCGGAGATGCTCCCCATGTGCTTCTTTACTGACTGAAAACATAATCATGAAAGCAATTCAAACCATGTCCCTCTTCTTCTGTCTTTCTTATTTCCCCAGTTTCTGACATATCTCAGGTATTTACTAAACAAATTCACAATTCTTTAACAATGAATGTACTAATTACTCAAGCAGGCAAACTAAGGTGCATTTGCTGTGTCCTTTTGCAATGAAGAAACTCAAGTCACTTGCTCTTCGTGTGCAGCTGGAGGGCCCAGAAGTAATTCAAACTGATCTAGCAATGTGTAGACTCCAGTCTCACAACGGTGGTCAAATGTTGTCATCTTGTGGAAGATTCTTTACATGGTTGTGGCTGGAGACAAAATGCCTCAAGCAGAAATCTGACACAGGATTTTTTTCATCCTCAATCAGACTCTCAGTTGGGAGTAATAACATAATAATCACTAACACTTTTTTGTAAGGCTCCCGTATTTCTACCAGATGACATCTCAACACATTCATGTTCCACAGTGAGGACTACATACACACCCTGGACTTACTGAGCACACACGGGAGGATTTTATGTGTGTGCCAAGAATACACAGGACTGTCTGAGCACAAGCAGTTGACCCACAGAAATCATGAATCAAGATTTTGCAGCTTTCAGGTAATTTTGGATTCACTGGTGGTACACAGAAAAATTAGGCCTGCACATGTGTTATCGTTTCCATTCAGGATGAGTGGATATTGACCGTGCCTTCAGAGATTATTGCTGCATTACACAGCACTACTCTTCCAATAGTCTACCAGACACTCACAAATGCTGGAAAAACAGCCCAGGTTGTGGTTTTTGGCCTGGACAAAATTTCTGCATGGGAAAAAGGTGACATGATCAGGCACTCCCCATTTACTGAGGTCTCCAAAATTTAAGGAAGGCAACACTTACATTAAACTCATGCTGGGTGGTTGTCTGTGTCCCCTCATAAGCTGGACTACACACTGCTAATCAACCCAGCGGGTGTATGAAGAGAGACAAATTATGCACGACAATCCACCAGGGAGTCACTTTCGACAGAAGATGACAGAAGGTTGTGGTGTCTCCCTTCTTGGACATACTCAAAAACTGTCTGGATGCAAACCTGTGCCATGTGCTCTGGGATGATTCTGCTTGAGCACGGATGTTGGACCAGACACGGCCCCTTGCAACCTTAACCACTCTGTGGTTCTGTGACTTTAATGTAAGGATTTCAAGTGCTTTAGGGTGCTGTGAGCCAACACAAGGACACTCAGCACAGGCTCTGTTTAATTGATTGGTTCCTTGCTTCTGACAGATATCCAGAGATTTTTACTAGAACTGTGCCCCTAATCTTTCATGTGGTCTTGTACCATCTTGCCAGCAGCTGTCCTCACTGGTGGTGTTAGACACTCTCAACACAGAGGTCACTGAAGAGACATCTCTAGCAGCTGGAGAACACAGAATTATGTGTCCATGACTTATGTAAGACTTCTGTGCTGACTGAAAATTACAGAGGGATACATCACTGTTTGCTCTGTGGCATGCACAGGAAGGATGCACTTTGCTCATCTGTTTGCTTTAAAGACCTGTTTTTTAAACATCAGAGAAGGTCTGGGAAATGTGTTTCAACAAATAAGAGGCAAAATAGACATAAAGTACTCATATGAATGGACATTTTGGAGTAGCATCAGGTCAGCAGAGCCATCTCTAACGTGGCAGAGCGACTCTGTGCTGACTATCCCTGGCACAGCCACAGCCAAAGGCACAGCACAGGTCCCAGCACAGTCACCCCAATGCTGCTGCAAGCCTCCTAGCAAGGATGGGACAGAGCCTGCACCGCATTGCCATGTTGGGTGACAGCTCTAAAGCGCAGATAAGCCATGGACTTCTGACTGCAGAGCTATGGTTTGGGTTAATTCACCAGTGCAGCAGCTTTCACCCCAGTTGCTGTCCTCCCAGGGCTGCCTCTTTTCAGTTTTAGTGAAAGAGAGGAAAGAACCAGCCAGAAGCTGGCTGTCCCATTCAAAACTCCACAGTGTGACTTACAGCGGGAGTAAATTTCATCAGTTTCAACTTCTACAAAGGCAAAAATCTCTTCTTTTAGTCTTGATGACCTTTTGTCAACAGCATGAATGTACAGAAAACTGAACGATGCTGTCATTATTTGAATCTATTGTTTTATGAATGACAGATTCAGAGGAACAGTATTTAAAAAGAAAAAAAAAAAAAAAAGAGAAAGGAAAAAACCCAAAGGTCTGTCAATTGTGCAAAATGCATTCCTGCACTGCAAGGTGGGTGGTCTGCTTGGAAGTTGTTATGGTTTCAGCACAAACCGCCACAAAAGATTAGTGATGTGTGCGCAAATAGAGCAGTCTGATGGCTGCATTTGAAACGAAGTGGCTTACCTGTGTATTGAATTATGTTTAACACAAGTACTCCACTAACTGGCCATCAAGTGGGAAGCGCCACTTCATGGGAAGTGGCACTCTAACATCGCATCCACTCTCTGTCAGGAATTTAAGTGGCATTTTAAAACTGAGATGAATATGCTCTCATTTCCCACACACAGAAACAGAGGCAAAAGCTCACAAAAAATAATAGATTTTGGAATGAAAAACGAGGTGTCTTTCAAGACAGAACAGCAAGTTAATTGTCCAGCTTCACTGATTAAATTACTAACAAGATGTAAAGCCAAATCAAGCCCTTTTGCAGCAGGTTGTTCAGCGCACAAACCCGACAGAAGTACTTGCAGTATCCAACACAGAAACTGTTTTTCTTTTTTTGAAAACATCTGGACATCTTTTTCATTGGGAAATTGACTTTTGTATCAAATACAAAATGTTTTATTATGTACTCATTAGGTGTAAGAGTTGTAACTAAAGGAAACGAAAATTCTCGCTATTCTTACAACTGTGTTAATGCAAAAAACACACAAGAAAGAGAAGCTGAAGATATTGCCTGGTTTAGCTTCAAGTTACAGGAAAGTGTATTTGGGTGGGGATTATATGGCCAACATTATGGCTGGTTTCAAATAACTTAGGTAGATTCCACTTATGACTAATTCATCTAATTCTTTTTAAGTGTTAAAATTAGTTGTCCCATTGGCTCTGAGGATTGAAGTTCAACGGCACTCCCATAACAGTAATTAAGAGCACCCTCTTGTGGTCATTATTACGGATGTTAATTAAACCTTTTATGGTAAGCTCAATGTAACTGCTCTCTCATGCCAGTAAGGTATCCAGAAAGTTTATTAAAATACGCGCATGAATTCACTGTACATTATTCATTCTATATCAGCCCAACAGACACAACTGCAAGGTTTTATTTTGCTTATTCACCAAAAATTGTATGCTTTTAAATAAAAATATTTTAACATTTTATGCAGCTTAGGGCAAAGTAGCTCCTTTACTTGCCATTTTGAAAATCGGCAAGGAAACCCTCAGAAAGGATACAAAAAATGATAGAGCAGTAAGTTTGGTGTCCATACCAGAGAACTTAGCAAAAACTATAACAGAGGATGGAATTAATGTACAGCTGCCTGAACACAATCTGTTGAGAAGGAAGTAATGCGGCTACTGTAAAAGTGATTCATGATTTACTAATCTTTACAGATCTGTTGCAGTGCTCTGAAGCAACCATGGAACGTGTAGACTTTCCATTTAACCATAACTTTTCTTTCGATGCCTAAGTATGGGATTTACTCTAATACAGAAATAAATGTCTGATAGTCATTAAATACACAGTAAGAACATAAGTACTAGGTGGTAATGTCTGAGCAAAGCATGGTAACTCCAATCAAGTTAGCTTTGGTTAACCTACATGAGAGTTACAGCATGAGAAACCGTCAAAGGTAAGAGACAGATGAAAGTGTCTTTACGGAAGCAACATGTACCACAGCACAAGAATTTGCCATATCATATTAGTATCACACTGGTCTTCATTTACTCATTATGTTGCATGATTAAGTTAGTTGCTAAAGTTCTCGCTACCTGCTACCATGACAGCATACTACTTAGTGTGCCCTCTGGGATTTGCCACATAAATCTATGAGTCAAGAGAACTGATGTACCATATGAAGAAATTTGCAACCAGGATTCTGCCTCAGTTATGACAATTTTATGTCATATAGGAGATTACTGCAGTTCTGAGCAATTACTTTGGGGAAAAAGAAAGAAAGAACAAGAAAGCAAGTTTCACAGTATGAAGTCAATTAATGGAATGATGAAACAAACAAGGAAACTATTCAAATTATCAGGGTATTCAGGAAGAAACTGAGGTTGTACTACACAGTACTAACATGTTCCAGTAGACATTTCTATGGACAACAGGAGGCACAGACTCAAAAAATAAAGGCATTGGGATAAAGCGTTCCAATACTTTTGAATGTACCATGAGAAATTACATTGCCTAGAGAGGAGACAGGGTGGCAAGTGTAGATAAACAGTCAAGACCATGGATGTTTGAGGTGATTTATACAGGCACTTTCAGATTCTGGTAGACACTGAGGTTAAAGTTAATGAATTCATTAAATGTTACTGGGACTTCGCCAACTCTGCTTTTCTTGTTTTCTCAGAAAAGGAAAAAAAAATTTGAAACTAATAAAAATACCTGAAACATAAACGAGGAAAATGTGCAACATTCAGAAAAACAAATGCACCCCCAAAACCAGAAAAACAAGAAATGAAAAAATGGGACTTGAGGAAGATCCAAACTCTGACAGATGAAAATCCAAGCTGGTTGAGTTTAGCCATACTGACACACCCTAGAGAGACCTAGAGCACCTGCAGAGTCATGAACAAGTAACACGTCCCTCCTGGCATGGGACTGTTCTGGTGGTACATCAGTTGCAATGGCTGGCAGCTGAGAATATCAGGTCTTCAGTCAGGTGCTAGACAGGATGTTTTCCTAGACAGGTGAGGATGCGTTCACTCAATGGTGAACAGTTTAGTTGCCTTCAAATTCAAAGAGGATGCTAAAAACTGGGAACTGTTGACTACTGCTGTAAAGAAAACTCTCGCTGAGCAAAAACCAAGGAAGTGCATGCAGTCTCTCGCAATGGAAGGTCGTGTCACTAGATCACTAACTAGATTCCAAAATCACTTAACTAGATTCTAAATCTAGTCAAGAAGAGAAAAACCTCTTTTTTTCCCCTCTCTTTTTTTTCTTCACAAACTACTTCCCAAGCTCTAGGCAATAACTGGACATATCGTAGTCTTTCAAGAGAAAAAAAAAAAAGGGCTCCAGTAAATGGCAATGCTCAGTGCACCTGTGCTATGAAGAGAAAAAAATCTAAAAAAGTTTTATTTGGGCAGCTTAAACAGCTGGATGAAGTGGAAGTAACACAGGAATGTAGTATATGTCAAACCTGTAAGAATTGAGTGACAGGCACCATTAGTTCTTTTTATTTTCTTTCACTCAAACAGTTTCAAGCTAAGCAGAGGTACTAAACCCTTTGGAATCCATTCTTCCCTGTTCCAAGAGAAAAATCAGCTAACATCGCATGCTAAATTGTTATGGCCACTGCTCCTCTTTCTGGTAAGGCAAAGCCAAGTTTTCACATGGGGAGGAAAAAAAGCAAGCAAAACTAAGACAACAAAATAAACTAACTGAAGTAATCCAGGTAGCAAGACTCATCAGAAACTACTTTCTGGTCATGTTGAGAGGATATATTCAGATTATGTTCAAGATTCAAAATCTGTGCATGGCACAGTCCCTCAGAAGCACCTCCCACCAATCTTGCATCCCTACGGGGTTTAAGCCGTATGTTGGCCCCATTATTTCTCTCACAGGTAGGTTGGTGTGAACCTAAAATGCATAGCCACTAAGATCAATTCCACATTCTCCTCCTCTCATGCTTCAGTGTGCTGAACTGGTCACAGGTCCTGGTGGTGTCCGTCCTGAAGAGCAGGGCCAGGGCCTGGAGTTTCACATGGACAGCACAGTGAGATGAACTACTCATATGTTTGCTGCTAACACTGTGAAAACAAATTGGAGAGAGAGTTCTGATCAAACCTGTGGATAACGGCACCAAAATGTTTTGCAGAGGTTTGCAAGGACCAGAAGAGACACATATTGCTTAAATCCTGGTAACTGGGACATGATTTTCTTGCTACAGCAGACTTTGTCAGCTGTTTTATGGTTTTCCATTGCAGGTACTCTGCACACAGGAACACGTCAGGCTGAGTTGGAAGCAACAGCAAAAAAATCTCTTTATATTATGGCTTGAAAAAAAAAAGGTATAATACACTGCACGATATAAAGTGGAAATCTGAAGAATTTTTATTTAAATACTTACATTCCCCATCTCCTTAAATATTTCAGGAAGGCCTGAATTTTGAACTTTTCTCCAGAACAGTCAGCCTTTCACCACGAATACAGCTAAAGCGCATGTCTTGGAGACTATTATAATAGATGATGCACCTATTTCCTGTCTCAGAAATGCCCGAGATCCTCCTAATAGAACAAAAAACGTGACTAAAGCATTCGGCGAAGTTTCTTAATGTTCTAAGTTGCTACAGGAAAGGTTCTTGCATGGGTTAAATAACTGTCCATATAGAAATACTAGGAGGGAGAATAAGTCTGTCAATATATGGATCCCTTTTACATCATATCCAAATATTGCTACACATCACAAGCCCTGAACATTTGGAAAAAAGGCCCCGAAACCTGAATAGATCAACTTTTTGACAGCTGAAACAGGTTTTCAAACCCATTTCTGTAAAATCTCCTCTGCCAGCCACTGGTGGGGCAAGAAAAATATCCCAATACTTTAGTTACAGAAAAAAATACCAATTTTCCTACAGTGTTTTTTGTCCTTTGTATTGAAGATACCAAATCACCAAAGGCTGCCATATCACAGTTACCGAACTTGTTTGCTGTTTTGTCACAGTTTCCCACTCTTTATGTACATGGAAGAGAAAGATTACTATTTCTGGTAAAATACTGAAAGAGGATTTCTCTTTCTGGATTGCCAATCAACAGCAAAAGTGTGCAGACAGCTTTGTAGAAATCTCTGAAACAGTAAAAACAATTTTTTCAACATGTCTTTACACTTTCCTGTTCACAGACATGAAACCAATGCTTTCTATTGATATTAAAAACCAACATATTAAAGTCCTATTTGGTAAACGGAATAAAACAGAAAAGTCATGTACAATGCTAGCTAAATAAAAGATATTTACATTGTAATTTCACATTCTGACATCTTCTGTAAAGCGAAAATGATAACAAACTTGCATTAAGATCTCCTGTCAGAGAAGAATGCCAATTTTTGTCTCTAAACATTTGCACTTCGATTCTTGCCTACCTGTTCTTTTCAGATGCTTTGCTTAGGCATTCAACACTTTACGTGTTTACTCCATTACCTATCTGTTCAACCAAGATTACATACATCAGTTGGGGTATGATAAATGGACCGTGAAGACAGGCCACATTACTATGAAAATCCTCTCCTACAGGTAGTGAGCAAAGGAGAAAATCTCATAGAGAGATGACAAACTTAATTTACTCTGCATGTCCCATTCTGTCCAACAGGATGATTCACTGTGTATCTCTGATACATGAGCTAATGCACAGGTGAATTCAGAAAGAAAACATACAAATCCAAGTAGGCGCACTGTCTAATTTTAACATGTTCACTTTGTTTTTCACAGGTCACATGCTTCTTTTTCACCAAGAAGCCAGCAATATTTCTCCATTTATTTATTTAAGGTAACATAAAAAATGGGTGTATCAAACTAAAACCCTATGGAAACAAAATCACAAAGGGCACAATATTTTTTGCCCTATATTCCTAAGAATGCAATGGAACTGTTCTTTCCCTTTCAAAAAGCATTTGAAATCATTGGACAAAATCCAATGCCTTAGTCATGCCCAGAGGCAGCAGCCCAACACCCTGTGTGTATTGGCCAGTCAGTTTCTGGCTACTGAATTCAAATGCAGCTAAAATTGATGCTACCACCTGAGCCATCAGAGGGAGAGGGAGAGGTGGGGGGGAAGGGGAGTGGGGAGAGGAGTAGAGATTTTTCTCCACAGCTGCTCCTTCAAAAGACAAACTCATAGAAACAATAAGACTGTTAGGTCTGTTTCTCATAGAACCAATATTTTCTACTGAGGAAGGACAAAAGGATGGTTTGGTTGTAGGTATGCAACTGCAATGCAGCTGCATGCATATTGCTACTAAGATTTTGAGAATACAGAGAAAGAAGTATATCATGAGGCTGTTATGATCCAATTATTAAGGTTCTTAGAAATACCTCTGCCCGAATTAAGGTGCAAACAAGACCATATGCCAGCCAATAGCATGGGTTTTATTGTATAGCAAATATGAGAGGAAAAGAGAGAAAGGGAGAAGTAGGAAAAGAGGTGGGGGGGACAGAAAGAGAGTGACAGAGACAGAATAAAAGAATATCACCATCTGTGGATCCCAACGATGTTGCGTTGATCCTCTCCAGCTGGTCTTCTTGGTGGTGATGGTTCCCCAAAAAAGCACAGGATCCCATGGGTTAATATACACTCAGGCCAGGTGGCAATGTCCAGGCATATCCCCCTGGGGGAAGGACAGCCTCTTGCAGCAGGCTCTGCTTGCATCACATGCAGTCCTGTGGGGCAAGGCCGAGCACTCTGGGGGGTCTGTGATGGATTATGACACCCCCTCAGCTGCCTCTCACGTGAATGTCGCATGGATGAGGCCTGTGGGGTTGGGGGCTCCACAGCTGGGCCAGTTTGTGTAATGGCGGATGGGTGTTTATTGCCTCTCACCAGAGGATATGCCACGCACCCAAAACCTCCTCCTCCCCCCTTGGTTGGGGGAGAAGTCTGTGTAGACCTGGCTTTGTGAGCTGTGATCTCCCCCACCCCAAACTCAGCCAGGGATGATTCTCAGCGCAGCTGGTGGCTTTGGCCTTTGTGGATGCATACCTTTCCTTCAGCCTGGAATGACTGAACAATAGGTTTCTCTTTATCTAATCTCAGCAGTTTGACTCTCAGTCCAAAGTCCCAAAGTCCCAGTCAGGTATCCTCACCGAGGCTTCTTTGGTTGTAGTTTCTTTATACAGTTTTTGGTACAATGAGCAAAACTTTATATCAATGTTTGAGGCATGAACTATTTCAGTCTCTGACAGAGCCAAAACAGAAATATATGCCCAGCAGCTGCTCTATAAGAAACTCCTGGTCTAGATGAACAGTGAATCTGGTTTGGAAGATCCCATCACACAGGCTTAACTGCTATCATGTGGGTCCAGGTGTTTCAGTGTGATCCTCCATGAATACAGAGGAAGAGGTGTACTGCCTCGGACGAAGAACCCATTCAGCCCAACATCCTGTTTCCACCACAGGCCACAGGCAAACGTCAAAGGAAGAGGAAAAGCAAGGCAAATATATGATATCTTCTTTGCAACACTCCCACAGCTTCCAACTGCTTTCAGCTCTGGGAATTTCCTGAGCCTGAGGGGGTGTTCATTCATTAACTCTCAACACAGTCCTCTTCCAAATACTTGGCCCATCTTCCCTGCACCCCAGAGAAACCCTGTACTCAGTGCTCCTGCTAAGACAAATCTGATGGCTTGTACTCAAAAAGTCAGCTGGCATCCACCCTCTACAAGTGGATGTGGCGGGCCTCAGGTATCTTCCCTCTTCAGTGAGAATTCCAACCCTCAATTGTCCCTTTCAAGGGACACAAAGTCAGATAGACAAGCATCCTTGTTATTCTTTTCTAGTTCCAGCATTTTCTTTCTAAAAAGCAGAGATCGCAACAGGGAACAGTGCTCACAGTGTGAACTCACCACAGATTTCTGGAGTGCCATAAATGTGTTCCCTGTTTTATTCTCCATCCCTTTCCTTGCAATGTGCCTTGCTTTTTCCAAACACCAAGCTGGTGTTCATGCAAGACATACATAATCAGAGTCTCACTCGTGAGTGGCAACAACCAATTCAGGCATTCCTACCTTTTATGTAAAGTTATGACTAGGTTTCTGCACATACATCACCTTGCATTTATCTACTCTGTATTTAACCTACTTTTTTACTGCCTAATCACCCACAATTCTTTACAGATGGCCCTCACCCCTGCTAACCTAAAAAGTTTTGCATAGTCAGCAAATATTCTTGTCTAGCCGCTCACTATTTCCTCCATGGGAGTGACAAATTGTGAAGAACTGCTCAGCTGCCTCCTTGTGCTCAGCTCCTCATTGATGATGGTCTCTATGGCTTTGAAATAATGCACATCTGTGCTTGACAATTAACGGCAGCATACCTTCTAATACATGGCTATACGCAGCCAAGTAATACCTGATATTATTTGGCATATAGAACCTGAAAAACTGTCTGAAAGACAGATACAGTTACAATTATTAACTCATGTGCACCCATTAAACCACACATGTTTAATATTAAGCACAAATATTGACGCATGACCAGAGCAATGCATATGAGACAGTTTGTTATATCTTTGCTAATATACAACTATTAGTTTTATTACGTTCTGATGGCCATGAAAATTAGGAGCATTGTATTTGATTCATTCTGGTCAGAAGGAGAGCTGGGAAGAATATTCTGCTTTGATTGCCCAGTCAGACTGCCCCTGAGAAAAAGAAAAAACCAAAAACCTCTAGTATCTATTTCTAAAACAATTTTACTTAATAAAACACTAACTGTATTGCAGATAGTTGCAGCCCACAGCCAACTTCATTTGAATGCCTTGCCTCTGAATTTGCTTTTGTTTATGTATTCTGATTTCCTTTTAATCCTAATTCCAGTTTGGTTGCATAACAATAATGTCCTTCTAAACCCTTACACAGGGTCTCAAATTTGGCTTCGCTTTAAGGCAGTTTTGGTTTATGAATGATACAGAACTATTTGTTACCCCACAAGTACAACTCAAAAAGTTCACTCCTCCCTAAATGTCTGCTCCTACAAAACAAGGAAGAAGAGACTGACACCAGAATAGCATAAGGAATCCAAACATACGTGTGTTTGCTTTTCGAGCAAACATTTCCATTTCCAAGACATCTAGTAAACACTTTCCTGCAATCTTTTTTATTTCTCTTATTTCTCATGTGTTTATTAATCTGTTTGGAACTCTACTGTCAGTAACTAAGTCCAAACAAGGGAGTAATGAGGTTGGAGAAATGTACACTCATACTGTATAATTGCATAAGCTGCTTCCTGTAGGCTGGGGTTACGATTTGCATTTTCATCTATTAAATACCTTGCGTTCTAGATCCTTCTCTCTGACTGTGAAACGTATTTGGACATCTCCACTGTGGCACTTTTCCAACTTTATACAAACACTGGAAAACAATCTCGCTGAAAGCAGACGGTTTAGTATGACTTGGTTATTAATTTTTAAGGAAGAGGTTCTGTGATCTGCGACAAGAGAAGTATTTTAATTGATGGGAGGAACTACCTACCACTCATGCAAGTATTAGAACCACTTAAAATGTCTTCATCTGCATTTCTGTACATATGTATATATATATGTATATGTATATATATATGGAGATATAAAAATTTCCCAGAAGCAGGATGTTCTTTTCACAGCGTTCACAGCACACTCTGCTGGCTGTTGTCGAAAGTTAATGCCAAGCGAGGACGACAAGCTAAAAAGAAATAAAATGTTTTAGGACACAGGAGAAACACAATCCATGCAGGTAATTACCGCGGGCATTTGAACGGAGAGGCACAAGGGACGTATTCTGGGAGCAGCAGGGAAGGGTTGGCAGGAAACTAGTTTAGTTTCACGGAAGGAGAGCGAGGGGGTTTTTTTTTGGGGGGGTGGGAGGGAAGGAAGGCTTCTCCCTGTGCTGAGGTCATCCCGTTTCAGCATGGAGGCAGGGAGCACGCATTTGTGCCAGTGCCTCCATTTCCGTTCCTTCAAGGACAGGGCAGGCACTGCCTGACGGGCGGGCGAAGATCACTGCCTGCTCGGCATTAAGTGGCTTTATATGAAAGTGGCTTAGAGCCACATTTGCATGACAAAGCCATTTGCGCGTCCCTCGTCAATAAGGGAGGCTGCAGCCTCCATTTATCCTCCCTTGCGCGGAACACGCGAGACCATTAAGGGCAAGACGGGGATTTTGGTAGGAAAGCGCTCATTCCCCGTGCCATGCGCGGCTGGGACCACGGCGGGCTGCGCACAGCAGGAGCACGGAGTGAGGAGAATGCTCCAGCACAGTTTTCAGGGCAGAAAACGTGGCCGGGGCCGTTTCCGGCCGAGAACCAGCCTCGCGCAGGGCTGTGGCGGGGCCGGGCCGGGCGGACAAAAGGGGCATTGCTGGGTGACGCTGCTGAGGAATTCCTGCCGGGCGGGGCGGGATTTATGGCTTTTTTTTTTTCCACGGGGCCGCTCGGGCCCGAGGCGGGGGATGGTGCGGAAAGCGCAGGGTCATCATCGGTTTCCCCTCCCCCAGCCCGTCCCCTCCCCGGTCCCGCCGTCCCGGTCCCGGTCCC
>VZRL01006384.1:231861-276396 GCA_013397895.1 Origma solitaria
TCCTTTTTTTTTTCTTTTTTTTTTCTTTTTGCCATTCCTTTTCTTTCTTCACACGTTTTTCTGGATGTGCTCGATTAGTGGCGCGTCCAATTCTTTTCAGCATTAAATCGGCTATAGCAAATGCGCGGTAATTAAAAATGAAGAATTTTAAGCCGCGGAAGTGGGACACAGCCAGTGCCCTTGGGTATTGCACGTTTTAATTTTTTTTTTCCCCCATAAACGTTATTTCTATTATTTCTTTCGGGGAATTAGAATTTTAAGACCGCCATGAGAGTAAATTTGCGCGGCTTCGTCGGTTGTGGGAATTTTGGGATTGATGTGGTTTGTGCCAAGACCGGAGCGCTGCTGCAGTGCCAGCTTTTATCGTTATAAAACGTGCTGGCGCCAAGTTACTGATCGTTCGGTGGAGGATTTCAGCACATTGCCTTGCGATATTCTCCCTCCCAAAAAAAGCAAATGGAGAAGTAAGGGTCCCAAAATAGATCGACTTTCTTCTCTGGGATTGTCTTTGTCTTGCTTTGTTCTGCTTGAATCAGCTGCGGGGCTGTTGGTGCAGTGTATCTCTTTGTTAGAAATCAGCACCAGATTTCATTAACAGTGTAAACAATTAGCAGCCTTGCTTTTTTTGATGGGCTAATGTTTAACAATAAATTAAAGTAGATCTGGGATGCCTTTACACTGGGCGTATTTTTTGCTGTGTAATTCATAACGTCATTGTCTTAATAAAATGTCTTTGTGTTCAGATGCCTTAAATGATGGAATGTGATGTAAGAGTATGAAATGACTGTGAAGTACTGAGCATCCGGCTGTCGCTAGTAGGGCTGAATTTACATAAAATGTCGTCTTTGCTGGATCGGATCTGCTATAAATGCAAACCCAATTAAAATGTATGGTGCTGCATGTCAACCATTAATCTTCTGCTTCAGGTGTTCTTAAAATTCCACAGCATTGCCTCACTTTCAAATTTGAGAACTGTATAGAAATGTTAATTTTCTTATAGAATTCAATGTTAGTTTTTAAAGAATGTTCCTTATAGCTGTTGTTCCCTGAATCGGTGTTTCTTGGTGTCCTGTGGAACATAAAAGCAGATGGTGATGACGCTGGAGGTGATCCGCCCGTTGAGGATGCGGCCAGAAGCAGTGGCTGGCGCTGAGATGAGTCTGGGCTTGGAGCAGTGCTGAGAGGGCTTGGGGAGAGGATTGTAGTGGAGCTCCATCCCCATTCCACTCCTAGCAGCTCTCTGGCCATCCACCTCCGTTTCTGCCAGCTGGAACGGACAAGAACCTTGCCAACTGCCCCAGGCCTCTACTGAGCTCGTTTAGGGAGAGGCAGGTGTGGCTGAGCTAGGAGAAAAACTGGAGCAGAGCTGAGAGAACTACGATGCCAGCGCAGCTCCTGTAGTTTTCTGCTCTAGCCACCCTCTTCAAACTGAATCCCTTCTCTGCTTCCTCATGTTTCTGCCCGCATGTCCTCTCTAAATTTGGGCATATTTTGGGAGGGTCAGAACGGAGGAAGTGGCAGGGGGGATATGAAGCACTTAGTCGGAGAAATGTGGAGAATTTTTTTTAACAATTGATAAGTTAAATCTGTGCATTTAAATGTTAAAATTAAGTACTTAACACTGAATTTGCCAACAAGAAACATTTCGATAGAGATGGGATTGCATGGTACTGCGTTTGAATTTGTACTGTATTGCTCTGAAAAACTTTGATAGAGTGAAACTAGATTGTAACATGCTTATGTGAATTCTAGTAAAATCGCCTGTAATACCAATTCTAGATGCTTCTTTTTATCATTGTAGTCCCTTTAAAAAATATTTCTTTCCATTAGCACCCGTACTAGAATTTGACTACCTCATCTGTGGAGACTGTGGCAAAGAATTCATGGACTCCTACCTTATGCAGCACTTTGATTGGGCAACATGTGATAATTGCAGGTATTACAAATAATCAGGAGAGGGAAGCACTTTTACATAAAGATTGCTGACTATAATTCACTGAGTTACAGTCATTTAAAGGCTGTCAGCGAAGAGACATGTTTCAGTTACTTTAAAAAAATGTAAATGGAAGTTGACTGATACCCTGTGTGTTTTCCATTATGGAATTGAATCACAGATTGTCTCATAAGCGTGCCTTAGGATAGGGGACATCAGTGAATTTTCATACGACATTATGGAAATAGGATGTCATGAGAGCAGTTGGTGTGTTTGTCAGTGTGAAAATTTATGTCTGGCTGCAGACTAGAGCCATTTGAAAACCTGATGGAACACGGATATCTGCTCTCTGAAGAAAAGCAAGGATTAGGAGAGTGTTTGCAGTCTCAGTGTTACAACCCAAGTGCAGTTGGTACTTTGGTCAGCATGGGCGTGCTGGAAGCACAGTAGCCAAAGGGCAGAGCCCCCATGGGAGGTTACTGGTTGGCCTGCGGGGTAAGCAGTTCAACCTTGAGAGGAGAGCAAGCTCTTATCTTTAACAGAAAACGCTCCAAAAGCCATCAAGATAACCAGGGCAATGAAACCAACTGCAGCAGCCAGCTGCCAATGTGTATAAGAATGAGTTGGGTTAATGAAAAAAAATGGCAGGAGTTTCTTCTGGGAGCCTACCTATTTACTGCGGGGAGTGGTTAGGGGTGTGCACGTGGTGTAGGCCGTTCACAGGCATATTGGAGGCAAAGTTCTGTTTCGGAAGTTAAGAGTGGGCAGGAAAAGAACATAAAGGACAGGACTTGGAGCCCTTGGAGTACTTTCCGTTTAGTCTAAGCTCTTGTAGCTGATCGCTGGAGTGTCCTTGGTGCATTAGCTGTTACTGTGAACTTTGAATTCTAGTAAAGCTACATTTACAGCAGTACTTCCTTGATGAGCGTTGTTAGCACTTAGTGTTTGGCAGATTGTTCAGCTCAAGCAATTCAAGTTGTACTTCAGTCAGGATTGCGTAAATGTAGTTTTTTCCATTAACTCATAAATGCTGCTGTGGTTACAGAGTTTTTCATTATCTGTCTGGTAAAAGCTACAGTCTTCTAAAAGTATTTTATGGTTCCTCTGCCTACTGTCTTACATTATAGAAACAAGTGCTCTGTGTTGCTAATCAGTTTCCGAGATCTAGAAGCATATGGAGTGTGGATATTCTCAGGTGATCTGACCTGTCTCATATTACGCATTCTTTGTCTTGACCATGTCAGGCTCATACTTCTGTCCTCTTGGATTGCATCTGGGTTAGGTGAATACCTGAAATTATTCATACTCATTTGAAGTTTCAGTTGTTTCCTCTTCTAAGAAAAGAGAAGAAAAGCCTTTCTAGAAAAGCAGGCTTCTCAGCCTGTGTTTGATAAAAAGTGGGGAATTTTAGAACACTTAATTTCAGTAAATGCAGTCTGAAGTTTAGCTAGACTGTTGAAATACAAAGTTATTTGCATGCATAAAAAACAGGGGGTTAGGGCTACCTGTATTTCAGGAATGTTGGAAGAGAGGGGGACTTAGATGTTAACCTGTGGTTTTTGGGTGTAGCTTTCTCATCATTATTTTACATCTTGCAGAGATGTTGAAGATAAACATAAGCTTATAACAAGGACAGAAGCAAAAGAAGAATATCTCCTTAAAGACTGTGACTTAGACAAGAGGGAACCAGTGCTCAGATTCATTGTGAAGAAAAACCCTCATAATTCACGATGGGGTGAAATGAAACTGTATTTAAAACTACAGGTATAGAAACTTGCTGTGTTTCAAACCTTTTTTTACCTTTTACACCTTTTTACACTTGGTACCTGAATGATTTTGTCAAAGCGAAGTGTGTTATGCATAGCTTGTTGCAGTTAAGTGGTTGTGGTCCACGTGTGAAAATGTCTGATTTTGAGAGCATTTTAAAGATGTTCATTGAGCAGAACTTCAGTGGGTTGCGCAATTACAAGTCACAAAGCACATGGCCCTTCAGTGCTAGTCTGAAGTGCATGGGGCAGCTGCTGCTCTGTGTGGCCCTTTTTAGCTGTGTTCACAGATCTGCCCACAGAGGCAGCAGGAAAGGCAAGTGGATTTCCCAGGGCTCTTGTCATTTCTTGTTTGCTGCTTCGAATCATAGGAATCATATTGCTTTAGTACAATACAGGCAAAATTAGAGCGGGGTTGAACTTTTCCTAAATTACATGCAGCTGATACTAAAAACCAGTGTTGCCTCTTCCCTGTGGAAGGAGTGCAGTCTTGTGAGTCAAGAGCAGAGACAGGTGGGAGGCAGAGGACAATTGATTGGTTTATGTATGTGTAGGGGAAAATTAAATTAGTGAGTTAGAATAGTTTACTTTTATCGTTTCAGGAGAAAAAAAAAAGGCGTTTATGTCCATCCTGTAGGTAATCAAGCGTTCTCTTGAAGTCTGGGGTAGCGAAGAAGCATTGCAAGGAGCAAAGGAGCTCCGCCGTGATAGCAGAGAGAAAATGAAGCAGAAGAAGTTCGATAAGAAAGTTAAAGGTGAAGCATTAAAATTATATACTGCAGTACCTGAAGTGAAGTACAGTTTTGTTTGAATCTCTGTCTGCATCTGTTTAAATTACTGAGAAAATCTTCAGTGTGGCAAAAGGAGTTGTCAAGACTGTGGGTGAGCCTGGAGCAGTCTCGTCTGCCTCATAGCTGACTGTTCTGGGCAGTGTTGGACTGCAGGACCGAGGTCCCTTCCAGCTTGAATTCCCCTGCTGTCCTGTGGACATGATGTGACAGAAATAAATTACAGTGGTTCATTACAGTGTTTTTCAAATGTTCGGGTATGACCCAGAATGTGCCATGGATTGTTCTTGATACTTGTGTAAGACAGGGATTTTTGTGTCAGTAGTCTATAATTCTGTGATAGCCTTCAGGTGGAGTGACTGTAAATGAAGGTAGAAAACAGGTTTTCCCTAGCTGCTACCTTTACTGCACATCACCCTTTGGGATTTTTTCCTGCTAAATTAGTATTTAGAAGAGTATTTGATGGGTGGAACTTTCTGTGCCACCTGTAGCATCCATGCTTTACTTTGCGATGGCATTTACAAGGGCAGAAAGCTCAAGCTGGCTGTGCTCTTGTTGTCTGGGGGAGGCAGAATTTGAGCCTGCACAAATAACCCCTGTCTGGACCATTGATGCTGTGTGCGCAGCAGGACTGGCAGCAGACTGTAGCCAAGATGCCAGAGTTCAGTACAAGTACAGGCCTTAACGTGACAGAGTTTGAAGCCCGAATGGCTTGGCTTAAAATGTGGCCACATTTTGCTGTTCAGTATGCTTGCCACCCGTTTGCAACATCCGCATAATATCTTGGGCTCTGCTGCCAGCTTGTGCGCTCTAGAGAACCTGCGGATTTCACTGTGGATGCTGCAGAGGCATCTCATATTTTTGGGCATAAAGCTTAGGGAATGCCAAGTCATTTGGGAGGCTTACTGTGACCTGAATGAGAATGACTCTTTCTTGGTCATGTAAAATAAATGAGGTGTTCTATAAAAACTTTTCCTTTGCATTCCACCGACCCCTTTTGGATACCTTTGAATGGCTTTGTATAAAAAGGCAGCAAGCAATATGTGCTTAGTCCAGATGGAAAATCTTTGCCTGTGGGATCCCATGACAGCGTAGTTCTTGGCTTTTAAAATATGCAAACAAGGTGAGGATTGCAAGGCAAGTCAGAGCTTGTTCTTGCAAGAGCAGGCTCTTTCCCAGAATTTGTGGAAGACAGGTAGCAAGCACCTTGTCGTCTGTAGGCCTCAGGAAGCTGGTTAACTTGAGTTTTATTGAACATTACTTTTAAGATTTTAATAAATCTTAAAATTTTTCTTTTATTTACCAGAACTCCGCCGTGCCGTGAGGAGTAGTTTGTGGAAGAAAGAAGCTAGTATCCATGAACATGAGTATGGACCAGAAGAAAACATTGATGAAGATACATATAAAAAGACTTGCACTGTATGTGGTCATGAATTAACTTATGAGAAGATGTAGTGTTAACCAGTTTTTAAATTTGTACTGTGTTTTCAATGGTATTTTGTATTAAAGTCAAATAAATGCTAATTATGAACAAACTATTGCCAGATTCTGTGAAGTTGTAATAGTTGTAGGAGGCTCTGTAGAGAACAGTAAGCTTTGGCTTTTAAGCTATATCTTAGGGTAGAATATAACATGTGCAGCAGTTCAACAGTTGGTATCTTCTAGGCCAAAATACAAGTTTTTATCACTGTACTTGACGTAAATGTGAACTTCCCACCTGAAGGCTGATGAAAAGGTGAACTTCCCACTGCTTTTCTGCTTCTGTCAGGAGGAAGGCTCTGTATTTTGTCCTGACCGTTGTCTGGTTTTCAGTTACTGGTTGTGAACAGGCAGAGGGCAACAAACTGATAAAGCAGCACTTCTGGCAGCTGGAGACTGTATCATGAGGCAAGTTCTCCTTTGGCTTGGATACGCAACTCCGTAAAGGAAAATTCTGTCTTGAAAGGAAAGCTACCTGCTCCTTGGGAGGTCCTGACAGTTCTCTACTGTATTTTGCAGGATAGAATCCTTAAGTGTATTCTCTACGTCTTTTTTCTTTTTTTTTCCCAACTTTAGCACCAGAGACCAAGGCAAGGGTCAAGACCTGTCCTTGGGGCAAAAGGGAAGCAGCATTCCATGGTAGAGCTCTTTAAATGCACCTGAGTGATGTTTGCTTTCAGTAGAGGGTGGATTTACTTCCAAGTTTAAATTTCAAATTCTCATTCTTGCAGCTGTTGGGGAATGCATGTAGAAATTGCTGAAGTGAAGGAACATGCTCTAGGGTGGTGGCTCTGCATTTATTTACCATTGTAAATATGGCAGATGCAGGGTAGTCTTTGGAGACTTCTTTGGTGAGCTTGGGCCACTGTGGCTGTGCGGAACTGAAATGTTCAGCAGGAAAGCTATGATGTGTTTGCCATCACAGAAACGTGGTGGGATGACTCCCAGAACTGGAGGGCTGCAGTGATGGTTACAAGCTCTTCAGTAGGGACAGGCGGGAAAGCAGAGGCGGTGGTGTGGCTCTGTGCATTAGAAAGGGTTTTGACTGTTCAGAGCTCAAGGACAGTGATGATAAGGTTGGGTGCCTGAGGGTAAAGATCAGGGGGAGTCTGTTACAGACCACCCAGCCAGGATAAAGGGGCAGATGAAGTCTTCCGTAAGAAGCTGGCTGGTGTTTCACAGCCCTTGTTCTTGTGGGAGACTTTAATTTGTGGGATGTCTGCTGAAAACTGGAGAGGAGGCAGTCTAGGAGGATCCTGGAGTGTAAGAGAACCGAGGGAGCTTGCAAGTGAGTTGTCCTGGTTCTGTCCAGGAGAGGTTTTTTTTGCAGTAGCCAGGAGGGGCATGATCTGGACCCGGAGGTTATCCTGTACTGCCTCACCATACACGGGTTGGGCAGAAAGGGGTCCTTTCCAGTAAAGGTAGCATTGGGTTTCATGGCGTGGGCTTTTGCATTGTGAATTGTCTTTTCTTGCACACTGTTCTTGATACTGTTTCTTACCTCATTGCCATTCCCAGTAAATTGTTTCTTTCTTAACCCTTGATCTTTATCTTTTGTGCCTCCAATTCTCCCCATCCTACTGGGGGGAGTGAGCAAGTTGTGCATGGTTTGGAGTGTTTCAGTGGGAACACCATTCCTAAACTACAACATGAGCATACCGGGGTGGTGTCCTGGTAGATGTGCTGTTGATGAACAGAGAAAGGCTGGTGGGAGATGCAGTGCTTGGAGGCTGTCTTGGGCACAGCACCCATGAAATTTAAGAGTTTTCAATTCTTGGTAGGTAAGGAAGGGGGTAAACAAAACCTCTGCCTTGGGTTTCTGGAGGGTAGACCTTGGCCTATTCAGGACACTGGTTCAGAGAGTCCCTTGGGAAACAGTCCTTAATGACAAAGGGGTCCCATGAAGACTGGCCATGCTTTAAAGAGGAAATCTTGAAAGGAGAGGAGCAGACTGTTCCTGTGTGCTGGAAGATGAACCATTGTGGAAGAAGGCCAGCCTGGTCTTCCTGTTCATCCTGGCTGAAAAGGATGCTTTTGCTGGAACTCAGGGAAAAAAGATTATCACCCTTGAAAAAAGGGGCAGACAACTCAAGAAGAGTATGTGGGTGACAGTAGGTCACATAGAGAGAAAATCAGAAAGAAAATTAGAAAGCTCAGCTGGAACTCAATCTGACTACCACTGAAATAACAAGTGTTTTTATAAATACATTAACAACAAAAGGAGGGTCAAGGAGAATCTCCATCGGTTATTGGATGCATAGGGGGATATTATCATCAAGGGCGAGGAAAGGGTTGAGATACTTAATGCATTCTTTGCCTGTCTTTAACAGAAAGACCACTTATCCTTGGGGCAACCAGCCCCTGAGCTGGTACACAGGGACAGGGAGCAGCACAGACCTCCTGTAATCCAGGAGGAAGTAGTTAGTGACCTGCTGTGCCATTAGACCCAATCCGTGGGAACAGATGGGATTCACCCAAGAGCACTGAGGGAGCTGGTGGAAGAGCTCACAAAGCTACTCTGCATCATTTTTCATCAGTCCTGGATACCCAGGGAGGTCTGGGACAACTGGAGGTTGGCCACTGTGATGCCCATCCACAGGAAGGGTCAGAAGGAAGATCTGGGGAACTATAGGCCTGTGAGCCTCAGTGCTGGGGTGGAACAGATCATCTTGAGTGTGATCACACTGCACATGAGGGAATACCAAGGGATTGGGCCCAGCCAACACGGGTTTGGGAATGACACGTCCCACTTGACCAACCTGATCTCCTTTTATGACCAGGTGACCCACCATCTCCCACAGCATTCTCTTGGAAAAGCTGGCAGCCCATGGCCTGGACAGGTGCACTCTTTGCTGGGTTAAGAACTGGCTGCACAGCCAGGCCCAGAGAGTGGAGGTGAATGGTGCCACATCCAGCTGGGGGCTGGTCACTAGTGGAGTCCCTCAAGGATCTGTGTTGGGGCTGGTCTTGTTCAACATCTTTACTGACGATCTGGATGAGATCAACTGTACTCTAAGTAAATTCACTGATGACACCAAGCTATGTGGGAGTGTTGATCTGCTGGAGGGCAGAAAGGCTCTGCAGAGGGATCTGGACAGGCTGGATCAATGGGCCAAGATCAGTTGTAAGAGGTTCAATAAGGCCAAGTGTCACATCCTGCCCTTGGGTCACAACAACCCCATGCAGACTGGGGCAGAGAGGCTGGAAAGAGGCCCAGTGGAAAAGATCCTAGGGGTGCTGATCAGCATCCAGCTGGGAGTGTGCCCAGGTGGCCAAGAAGGCCAATGGCATGCCCACTTGTATCAGCAACAGTGTGGCCAGCAGGCGCAGGACAGTGATTGTCCCCCTGTATTTGGCACTGGTGAGGCCACACCTTGAGTTCTGGGCCCCTAACTTCAGGAAGGATATTGAGGTGTTGGAGTGTGCCCAGAGATGATCAATGGAGCTGGTGAAGGGCCCAGGAGCAACTGAGGGAATGGGGCTTGTTTAGCCTGGAGGAGGCTCAGGGGTGACCGTATCACTCTCTGCAACTCCCTAAAAGGAGGCTATAGCCAGGTGGGGGTCAGTCTCTTCTCCCAGGCAACCAGTGAGAGGACAAGAGGACATGGGGCCTCAAGCTGCACCAGGGGAATTTCAGGTCAGACATTGGGAAGATTTATTTACAGAAAGAGTGACAGGACATTGGAATGGATTACCCAGGGAGGTGGTGGAGTCATCCCGCCTGAAGGTATTCAAGGAAAGAGTGGACAAGGCAGTTAGTGCCATGATCTAGTTGACATAGTGATGTTCAGTCATAGGTTGGATTTTATGACCTCAGAGATCTTTTCCAACCCAGCTGTGGTTTTGTTAGAGGAGACAAGGTGCCTTGGAAGCGCAGATGATGTTTCCAGTAATAGGTCTTCACTTTTCCAATGCTTTCTAATTGGCAGCTCTGCAGTAACCTGCCTACCCACCATGCAGAGAAGGATTTAGGGCCTTGTAAGACCTAGGAAAGTGGCATGGAGGCTTGGCAAGCAGGCAGGTAGGTCCTGGCAGGGCTTTGAGAGGTAGTCCTCCATGTCATGGTTTCATGACCCAGTGTTGCCTTGGATTTCTAAACTCCTCTCCTGGGCAGCAGGGAGGTGTGCACTGACTGCTGCCCTAATGAGGCATCACCCCCCACCCCGCAGCAAGCACCACCAGCCCACACCCTCCTGACCCCCTGCAGCAGCACCCCCCCTTCCCAGAGGACAAGAGGTGGCAAAGGAGAGGGAGAATTTCTACATCAGCACCTCCTTGCACCTAGCAGCACATATGCTTGCCTCACATGGCTGTGGGTGGAGCATGTTAGACCAGCCCTAGCGCAAGGAGGTGAAGGCTTGTGTGTTAGTCAGGGTACCAGAACGAGTGCTGGGAAACAAAACTGCTTCAAACCCCTCTGTATTTAACACCAACATAATCCAGCATGACTGCTTTGCTTCAGTGTCCCCCAAAGAGATTGGACAAACACTCTCAGCAGCATCCTGCTTCACCTTCATTTATTTTTGTCTTTTAAGTGTGCATTTTTTTCCCAACCACACCACATTTCTACAGCATCTTTACACTATCCACCACTTCATGCTTCAGCAGTTCCAAGTTTCTCCAGTTAGCTGCTGGTATCACTATGTAAGCGTTTCACTCTCTTTCCTACAGATCCAGCCAGTTTCCCAGTCAAGTCAGGTGTACACCACTAGACCGAAAAGAAGGTGTCCAACAGACTCAAAAAATGCAAAGCCCATGCTCAAAGCTTGGCATGATTGGAAGTTGAATCAATTTTAAAAGACATTGCTATTTGGTTTTAAAACACAGGATTACACTCAAGCATTTGCAACTGTATCCCCAGCATCAGTATTTGTCAAGGCTCAAAAAAAAAGTTACAGGTTTGCAAGTTCTAACTGCATTACCAGTTTTACAGAAGTCACATTTATAGTCAGAACCCTCACCATTAGTTAATATCAGAACTGATACTGACCCAAGCCAGTGAAAAAACTATTAAACTCCAATTAAACCTTTAAAGTATTAAATGTTTCCTAAAAAAAACCCCAACAAGAAACCCTATTTGATTACTCAAGAACATTAACAGAGAAAGATCTGAAGCATAAGTCCGTGCATGACTGACAAAACTCTTGCATAAAGCAAATTTACAACAAATAACAGTACATCCTGAAAGAATTGGGGGGGGGGATCAGTCAGAAAGGGCAAGCAGAAAATGCAGAAGTAACAGATCTAAGTCTATGAGGATATACTGGATTGCTATAGGCCACACACAAACTTAGGTCAACAGTAAAAGCAAAATGTTCCATTTTTTCCCTCCTTGCTTGGTCAGGAGGTCATTGGTCAAAGTACAAATGAAATGCATTTCTAGGTATAATACCTGAAAAAATAATTTGTACAGGAACAAAATTACTCAAAGCACATAATTTTCTACGCTAAAACTAAATAGCACTGGGTATGAAATTCCTTAAAACATTCACCTGCAAAATGAAGAGACCATAAACAGCTTGGAAGCCCCCTGCACGCTGACAGACCTGAGCACCTAAGGCATTGTCTTTGCTGTTCACCACTGCTCACTGTGGTACAGACAACTCTGGTTTGGCTCTCACGTACCTCATGTTACTTGCCTAACTCAAAACTAAACCTATTCTATATTCAGGTTGTATTCTCCCAGTCTAAGTCTCCTGTAATGTATAACTTAATTCAGCATTAAAATGCCTTCTAAAGACACGGGAGCAACATGCTGATGTCACATTTTAAAGCAAGGGAAGTGCAGCAGATGCAGCAATTGTTGCCAAGCCAAATGAGGTGACAGCACTTGGTTCACGCACTGTCACTAACCAGAAAGATTTCTGACACCCCTGCATGCCTGCAGGTCCAGCCCAGCACAAATGTGACAGTCCAACGAGTTACAGGCTGAAAGAAAAAAACAAGTTCAGCACTGTCCTGTCCCCTTCCTGGTATTTGGGGCTGGAGCTCCGAACACCCAGGTAAGGCCTGCAGCATGGAAGTCAAAAGTTTGTTCCACTCCAACTCTTGCTTACTGTCTCTGTTTATCAGTGAAGACTGCTACGAAGAGCAGTTCATGATTTCTTGACCACACTGCAAAAAGAATTGCATTTTTCAGAAGTGGTCCATGAAGTTTCTCTACTAACTGTTTATAGATACTGTAATAAGACACTAGACAATACATTTTAAAAACATATTTCAATTGTATTACATGTTATTTCAAACTGTGAAAATCTATCTGGCTTGGTAATAAACAAATTCTATGCTACTTTGAAAACGTGTTTCACATGCCCAAAGTTAAGACAGTTTTCCTATGCCATATACTAGAGAACTTACCACACTGCTCACTGAGAAGGTGCATCCCCTTTCATACTCACAAAACACTATGAATTGTTCCTCATTTCTGCAACTCATTTCATCATTTCATTTAAGCAGAGGTAACAAATTCATTATTTGGGGTTGGCTTTTTTTGTTGTTGTGAAGTTAGGAATTGGGGGAGAGGGGTGTGCCTGATTTTTATTTTTATATAGGCAAGAGGGGAGAAACAAAATTGCTATCATGAAGCGAAGAGTCAAACTAAATTAAAAGACAACAAAAAGAATTAATACTTTACTTCACAAATATCCCCTATTAGTCATATCTTTTAAGGCTTACGATGCTTACACAGTTTGTTTTTTTTAGAATACTCTATTGTTTTATATAGGAGCACATGAAAGCCAGTTTTAGTCAAAAAATTCTTCCATCCCCATGTTAAGTTTTGCCATTAAAAAAAAAAAAATTAAATTCACTGAAGTCCTGCAGACAAGACTCTGTCCGTGAATGATCCCTCAGGCCTGCAGAGCACAGAACTGCTGAAACACTGCCAGAATGTGATGGTCCAGTTCAGCTGTAAATAGGAGGTTCTCTAGTGTCACCATGTACTGCTGGATTATCTGGTGGTGCTGGCAGATAAAAAAACAAAAACAAACCACAAATGTTTACTGTTTTTATATTTATATTGGAATGGGCAGAAAAGTCAAGATGTGTAAGAACCACAAATGTTCTTATCTGAATTGTTTAGCACATCTCATTTCCACAACACAACAGCCACGGATAAGAAAAGATACTGTAGAGCCACTACTGTCTGCAAGAACGAAGTCTGTGCTGAAATCCTGCCTTGTGCTCCCTGTAACTCCTCACTCACGGATGCTGAGTTGTGTGCAGGACACAATGCCACTGCAGGTATCTTAGGAGAATCATGGTATTTCCTTTCCTCTGAAGACACATCTACTACCAGGGAAGGGTTCATCTCAAAGGAGAGTTATACCACCCCTCCCTTTCCTCAACACATCTTGTGCTTGCACAGGTTTAACTTCCTGTAACTAATAATTTTCATTCAGCTACCTGTGCTTGTTAACTGACTTAATACAGAGCCAAGTATTCAAAAATTGTTTTAAATAGAAATTTATGCACCTCACTAAAAGGAGTCCTGCAATATTTTAATTCACTCATTTAAAAGACATCTATTTTAGCATTCTTTTTCGTTCACAACTTTGCCCTTACTATAAACACACAGTTAAGTGGAAGTCAGTGGAATTCATAATCACATCTTGAAATATTTTTGCAGTATGCTTCCAATGAGGGAATTCTCCACTCAGGATCAGTCACTCCACCGGACTGTGGCAAAGATTTGGGCAGAGCCAGAGAGTTGTGACCCGGCCCCGCACCAGCCTTCGGGGAAGATGTGCTGCTGCCACCTACTGCTACTATCGTGGAGTGCTCAACTCTCCATCAGCGGAGCTTTCCCAATCCAGCATGGCCTTGCCAACAGCCTTCCAAACTGAGAAATTAAACATACCTGCAAGAAGATCTGCTGCAACCTCTCTATACAGCTCTTGTACCAAGGTGTAAATACATCAATTCCACCAGTCTCGCAGCGCACTAAGTGCTCCGTTAACAACATAATGAAACGCTGCAGTAGAGGGGAAAAAAGGCAAACTTACTCAATCTCATCAAATTAAAAGAGAATCCTAAATTCAGGTAAGAGGATCTGAGGGCCAGAAGCTTTGAACAGCATTGTGAGAATAATTATTTTGCTTGGCAAATACTGAATTTAGTATGGAAATAAACCAGTAACCTTCTGGTTGTTCAGGAAATTGTGTGCTAGCAGAACTCCTCTGCTCCTAAGCACTTGAAACTGATCAGACCCTGCTCAGAACCAGTCTTTGCAGAGGGATGATCGGGACTGACTCTAACCCATGGTGAATTCATCAACCCCTACCCACATTCTTGTTCCAAGATACAAGTGATGCTGAAAGCCTATAATCCAAGTAACTTCTAAAGTAAGAAGAGACTTTGCCCATCATTACCTGGAATATAACAAGGAAGAGATTCTTCTGCTCGCTCTGGGCTGACTCTACTTTTTCCTGCAAGCGCTCAATCTGCTCCTCCAGCGGTCCATCTTCCCGATCGGTGCTTCGGTCATCATCATCATCGTCATCATCACTGTCTCGCTGTAAATGACAACAATACAGGGCTCAAACAGGAATCCGGCAGGTGTGGATACCGTTAATACCCTCCAGTTCCATGTGTGGAAAGGTCTGCAGAACAACTGCAGGGCAGCACAGAATTCCAGCTAATAATTTCTAAGGAAAAATGCCAATATGGGAAAGCCCTGAAAAAAAGCCATTAATATCAAAATTTCACAGAAACTAGTGCAAGTGTAAAGATTTATCAGAATTAAGGGGTTTTTCTCTAGGAAGGGGCTGTGGCTGACAGCCCACCTGAGGTGCCACCTACACCAGGGCTTGTAACATGGGCAACAAACAGGAGGAGTTGGAAGCCTCTATGCTGCTGGAAAGGTATGACATTGTCATTCTTGAAACTCAGCAGGATGGATCCCATGACTGGAGTGTGACTGACAATGGCTACAGGCTGTCTAGAAGGGGCAGGGCAGGAAGGAGAGGCAGAGGGATTGCCCTCTATATCAAGAGTTGGATTGAGTATGAAGAACCTCTAAGAACAGCCATGAGCAAGCTGAAAGCTGATAGGTAACAATCCCAGACCAAGGAACAAAGGGACCATTTTGGTCAGTGTCTCTGACAGGACCCCTGGTCAAGAAGAGCCAACTGACAAACCCTCCTTGCTCCAGCTACAGGAGGCATAGCACTCGCAGTCTCTTGCGCTGCTGGGAGCCTTCAACCACCCCACCAACAAACAGAAAAGTAGCTGCAGGCAATCCTTGAAATTCCTGGAAGGCATGGAGGATCACTTCCTGACCCAGGTAATAGAGAGCCTGCAATAGGGGAGGAGTTATGGGATCTGTTGGTCACTAGCACAAGGAGGCTAATAGGGGACATCAAGATAGGAGGCAGTGACCATGCCTTGGTGGAGTTCATAGTCCGGAGGGATATGGTTTAGGAAAGGAGTAAAGAGAAGCCCCTGAACTTTAGGAAAGCAGACTTTCAGCTCTTCAATGAGACAGTCCATAGGATCCCCTGAAAGCCTCCTCAGGGACAAGTGAGTGGAAGAGAGCTGGCAGATCTCCGTAAGAGCAAGACCTTGCAATCCCCAAGAGCAAGGAATCAGACAAGGGAGGCAGGAGACTGGCATGGCTGAGCAGGGAACTGCTGGCCAAACTAGAAGGGAAGAAGCAAATGTGGAAATAGTGGAAACAAGGACATGAAACCTGGAAAGAGCATAGAGACAAAGTTTGGTTGTGTAGGGATGGGGTGAGGAAGGCCAAGGCAAAGCTGGAACTGAATCTGGCAAGGGACACAAAGGGTAACAGGAAGGGCTTCTACAGGTATGTCAGCCAGAAAAGGAAGGTCAAAGAAGGTGTGTCCCCTGATAACCAGTGCTGGTACACTGCTAACAACGAATGAGGAGAAGGCTGAGGTACTCAACAACTTTTTTTGCCACAGTCTTCAACGGCAATCTCTCTTCCCACACATCTTGAGTGATGAACAGCATGATGGGGACTGGAGGAGCGAAGTTCCTCCCACTCTAAGTAAAGATCAGGTTCATGACCACCTGAAGAACCTGAACATCCTTAAGTCTATGGGAGCCAATGAAATGCACCCCAGAGTCCTGAGGGATGAGGCCAATGTAGTTGCCAAGCCACTCTCCATGACATGTGAAATGTTGTGGCTGTCATGTGAACTCACAGGTGACTGGAAAAGGGAAAACACTGTACCCATCTTTAAAGAGTGTAAAAAGTAGGACTCTGGAACAACTGACATGTCAGCCTGACCTCTGTGCACAGGAAGATCATGGAATACATCCTCCTGGAAGCTGTGCTAAGGCACATGGAGGACAGGGATGTGATTTGGGACAGCCAGCACAGCTTTACCAAGAGAAAGTCCTGCCTGAGCAACCTTCAGGCTTTGTATGATGGAGTGACTCCACCAGTGGACAAAGGAAGGGCAACAGATGTCATTTATCAGGACTTTGACATGGTCCCCCACAGCATCATTCTCTCTAAACTGGAGAGAGATGGATTTGATGGGTGGACTGTAACATGGGTAAGAAATTGGTGGCGTCCAGAGCATAGTGGTCAACAGCTCAGAGTCCCAGTCAGTGGGACATCAGCAACAAGTGGTGTCCCTCAGGGGTCTGTATTGATTAATGACAAAGACAAAGAGATTGAGTGCACCGTCACCAAGTTTGCAGATGACACCAAGCTGAGTGGTGCTGGTGACCACTGAAGGACAGGATGCCATCCAGAGGAATGTGGACAAGCTCAAGAAGCGAGTCCATGGGAATCTCATGAGGTTTAACAAGACCAAGTGCAAGGTGCTGCACCTGGGTCAGGGCAACCCCCGATATCAGCAGAGGCTGGGGATGAACAGATGGAGAGCAGCCCTGTGAGAAGGACTTGGGGGTGCTGTGGGTGAGAGGCTGGACATGACCCAGCCATGAGCACTGCCAGCCCAGAAAGCCAAACGTGTCCTGGGCTGCATCCAGAGCAGTGTGGGCAGCAGGGGAGGGAGAGGATTCTGCCCCTCTGCTCTGCTCTGCTGAGACCCACCTGGAACACTGCATCAGCTCAGGGGTCCCAGCACAGGAAGGAGTGAGTCCAGAGGAGGGACACCAAGAGGATCAGAGGGATGGAGCATCTCTCTTACAAGGAAAAGCTGAGGATTGTTCAGCCTGGACCAGAGCAAGCTCTGAGGTGACCTAATTGTAGTCTTCCAGTACAGGACAGGAGCCTCCAAGAAACAGGAACTAATTACAAGAGAACGCGGTAGAACAAGGGTAAATGGCCTTAAACTGGGAAAGAGTAGGTTTAGATCAGATATAGAGAAGACATTCTTTACTGTGAGAGTGGTGAGGCACTGGAACAGGTTGTCAGGAGAAGCTGTGGATGCCCCATCTCTGGGACTGTTCAAGGCCAGACTGGATGGAGCTCTGAACAGCCTTGTCTAGTAGAAGGTGTCCCTGCCCATGGCAAGCGCTTAAAACTAGGTGATCTTTAAAGTCCCTTCCAACCCAGGCCATTCTATGATTTCACTCTTTATTTAAGAGAAACACAGCAAAAGGTAATACGCCTGCCAACTTTATCATTACAAGGTAATGAACAGCTTTTTAAAAACAATCTGGTATAGATTTTTTCAAATTGCATCTACTGCAGCAAGGCCGATAATCCATTAAATGAAGAGTTCTGAAATCTCAGAGCTTCAAAAAATAATGCACTTGATGCAAATTCTCTCTTGTACTTGGTGCAAGAACTCAAATGAATCCAGCTGGTTAGCACAAAAGGAGGGCTAAAGTCTGGGGCTAGTGTTGTTGAAGTAGGGACTCCATATATTCATGATCAAAAGCGCTACTAGACTAGGAGGGGTCAGCATGGAAACTGATCTACTAACTAGGAACATGGCATGCTTCACTGCATCAAATAGAACACAACGTCACCATCAACCACAAAATATACCTAAGTACCAGCCTTGGAGGCTCAGGTGACTAAGTCTTAAGACTACAAGGCATATAGGAGGAAAGGCAGGATAAGACACTGCTTTAGTCTCATATAGTTGTTTCTGTGCAAAAACATCTACAAATTGACAGCTCAAAACTTCAAATATCTGTAAAAGAAACTTGTGTAACATGGGACAAATACAGGGCTCACCTACAGCATAGAAAAGGAACTTCAGAACCAGAAGACAGGTATAGCTCTGAATCAGTGTAAAAAACAAAAACTACTTACCAGAGCAAGTGAGAATTTTATTTTATTCCCTCTATAGGATCTTGCCTTTCTCCCATCTATAGAGGTTTTCTGAACTTAAAATGCTAAAGGACCAAGATAAAGCATGCAAGCCTTGGACTCATTCCATGGTAAGGCAATCCCCTTCACGCTGGGGACATCAAAATTTGGCGGCTTACTTTCTCTAAAAGGAATGGCCATGCAGCAGAGCAACAGCCTGCAGAACTACCCACTGTTGCATACAAATGTTTCTTCCTGGCACAAAACTCATCTAAAGTACCAAGTAATAAAGAGCTGCAGCAAGAGACAAGGACAGAAATTAAACACTGGTATATTTAGAGATGCCAGAGAAGCTCTTTGCCTCACAGTAAGATCAATGACTGCATCTAAGTCTTCAATAATCACAGGCATTTATTAACTGCTCATCAATGTAGACTGAGGAGGCAAGCAGCTAGGATGGCTGTTGCTGTGAGTGAAGGAAACAAGATGAAGGGGCTGGGATGAACCAACACTGGCAAGATGTGAGTTATCAGTGATCTCTCAACAGAAGCTTCTGGACAAATGACTGACTTGAGCAGCTTTCTTCAAAAAACATCAGCAGCCTCTGTGTCACATTTTGACATTAACCTCATTCAAAATTTTGGAGCTAGCTAAGGATTTTATGCAGGTAAACACACAGACCTCAAAGAAACACAGAAATTCGCTCTTGCTTTCTGCAACTCAGCATATTTATAAACTGACTTAATTCTGTCATAACTAAGTACTGCATTCAACCAAGCTTCCTTGGGCCCCATCTTTTCCAGCTGCCACAGACAAAGACACTCACCCCATTTTACTGCCCCACTTGAGACAATAGAACACAATAGCAGCTGCTTCCTCATCAGTTTGCTGTATTTAATAATGCAAGATAATGAAAGTGTATTCAGGAAAATAAGCTGGAAGAAGGAAGTGCCATGCCAGTGTCAGAATCCAGCAGCATCCATCAGAAGAACAGTAACAGCCAACTTCTCAATCGCAAATAGCTGCTTCTGTGCACTTCTGCATGGAAGCCACAAGAGCACTCTTTAACAGAACTTACTATAAATAATTTGTAACTGTTCTTAATGTTCTCTAATAAGATAATTGGAATCCAGATTAGAAGGCAAGTGGAAGACATGCTTGTATTGGAAGAGAAACTTGTAAGAGAGAACCTGAACAGACCAAATACATACAAACTCCCTTAAAAGATTTTACTAAATTCTTAAGTTACAGCTACCATTAGAAATGTGGACCAAGAACATGCATCTGATTTTTGATGTCTCAGTGCAACAGCTGACCATGTCTCTGAAGACATGCTTCCTGAAGAACCATATATATTCAGTCCATCCCCAAACTGTGTGTATGTCCGTCAGCATGCAGGTTTGTATAACTTAGTTTAAAATTTACAAACAAATTACTCACTCTTTTGTGCTGCCTGGCCAATCTTGCTTTAGTCTCCTCCAATTCTTTGTGAATCTTCAGGACATGCTTATTCATCTTACGAATTGTGGAATGTAAGATCTCCCAGATATAAAACCTAGGAAAGACACAAAGCTCAAAACACTACATTACACCCTACTCCAAAATAGGTAACTAAACACGGTTTCTTATCTGAAAAATGCAAGTGGGAGAATTAAAAAATCTAAGTATCATTTCAGGAGACATCTACCAGAGTGAACAAACACTCAGCATATAGGAAAGCATACTTGTAATGCAAGAAATCTTAACAATCAGTTCTTTCCTATTTGTTGCAGTATACTTCAGAGCCAGAATTCATGTACACGTTTGTACACATAATGTACACATGTACACATCATGTACATACTGCAAGGCTCCTAACACTAAACTTGACTCCTCAGATCGAACAGTTCTCCTGATGTCAATATGCAATGTATCAGTGGTGGTACAATTTATATACCACACTCAAAGACCAGGACAGCACCAAGCTAGCAGAGACACAACACACAGCAACAGATTGTCTAGAAACAGTTCCAGGGCTGTTGCACATCAGCAAGTCTAGATACTACCAGCAAAATGACATGCTAGCAACAGTCTTGTGATGTCACATGAACATTCATACCCCGACTCAGGGCAAGAAAAATGTTAAAGTATGTATTTTGTAGAAAGAGCAAAAGCCTAATTGTACCTTATTCCACTATTGAGTTTTCATAGATTAAATGATGTACTGGCAACTTAAAATAGCAAATCAAAGCAAATAACAACCCCCAAAAAGTTCTTGTTACCTAGTAAAATCATGTGCAAGCTCTGAAGAAAAGATCCAGTTTGCTACTGCAGCACAGTCAACAATTTGTGTCCGAATCATCTTGTCCACAAGCACAGCAATCATCTGTATTTTGTGAAAGACAATACACACATAGTCTGTGTAAAATACTCCAGCCTCAGATAAAAACAGGGATATTTGATGCAACTCTCTATCAGTGGTATTACTGAGTAATTTCAAATACTTTAGCAAACTGGGTAGTCTAGCTTAAAATATGAGGATCTGTATCAATTACATAAAGCATTCTAATTTTGTTAACAACCTTACCTACTTCTGAAAGTATCACTCTTTGTTAGCATACATACTCCCATACAAAAGCAATAAATACAAGAATCAGAGTTGGAACTGAGGCCTTAGGAGACACAAGTCCTAGTATTTGACATCAAAGTACTCCAACCAGAACAGGTATACCTGTCAGATCACCATAACGAAGGAGCTGCTGTTAGCCTACCCTCCTTGAACTGCAACAGCCTTTAAACACGACAATAAGCTTTTCTCTACAGGCCCCATTAACTTCAGGACAGAACGAGCATCATGTAGTCAATGGAAGGGCTTACTTGCTACAGGCACTGCCATGATTCTGAGGGAGTTGCAAGCCATCTAGCAGGCAACTGCAGAGAAGAGTTACTGACTAAAGAAGATGCAAGCTGTTCACAAAAAGGGCTTATCTTACTCATGTGATTGAATGCCACAGTATCTAAGAACCACAGCCTGCACGGTATTTATCCTTACAACCACCCGTTGTCAAATGAGGAAGTGTAACAAAGCTCCTTTTAAGGAAGGAAAATTAAAATAACTGAATGAATCATACAGAGGACTCAGCACTCAACTTTCAAGTGCCAGGATAGCATCCTATGCTCTATTTGTCTTTCTGCACTGCCAAGAAGAATTTGCGATTACTTAGCCTGGTCTCCCAAAAAACACACATCTAGGATTTTGAGAAAACATTTAATCTCAAAGTTTCTCTTTATGAAGTCACCACCACCACCTTGCTTTTAAGTCCAGGGACTACTGACTCCTGCTGTTAAATCACTACCTGCAGCACAGGTCACTCATTAGTGCTTTAAGCCCTGTAAGCATTGCTGGTAGTCTGAACCAAATCAAAGGGTGTTCCCATAGGCATGAGAGTCAGGTGAACTGCCTGAAAACACACTGTGGACAAGTGCCCTGCTGTGAAGGCACCATTCCTTCCGTGTGACAAGGAGGCTGAGGACTCAGGAATAAGAAAAAAGTGCTTGATAAGAAGCAAAACACTGAATTGCAGTAAAAGCAAGAGAAGAAAATTTAAGTTCCATGATCAACAGCACACCTTCCCAACATTTGCACTTGACATTTTTTGAAGTCATCTTGATTTATTCATAAAAATCTAACATGACTATTTAGTCTGGGTGTGAAACCTCCATCTCAGTTTGGTCATGCTGCAATACAAAGAAACGAAGAGGAAGCAGATACAGATATTACATTGCAATAATGAAATTTCTTCTGGTCCAGTTAAATGGCAGCAAAAAGTAGGTCAGACTGTAAATGTCACATTTTCGAGGTCAGTAAATTGGGTAATAAGTTAAATATATTTTTCTAAATCCTCCTTTTTTGATATTTTTAAGAGAGGTAACAGCTTGCATAGGTCTCTTCTAGGTGCACATTTATTCCACTAGAGAATGGACCACACATCTAGTAGCAGATGCAAGGATTACTCCTGGTTCTCAGTGGCATCACTTGTAGTCTGGCCTGTGCAACTGAGAGGTACAGTCCACTTTTCAGCACAGAAGTCAACTTTCCAGCAACAGAAACAAACCAGCAAGGAATATGTGAAGTAACTAATGCAGCTAAATTCAGCCTGAGATCCTCATTGACTTCTATTCATAGAAAAGTAACAGCTGGGGCAAACCACAATTGCTGTGAAGAAACTGAATGGCTTAAACAACTGAGGCATCTTTTGTAGGTCTTTTAGGGTGTTATTTCCTCTGGCTCAAGAATGAACATTATCACAGCACTGTCAGACTGATCTGTTCAGAACAGCCACTACTTCAGCTCTACTCACCCTGCCCACACACAAGAGTGACTCCAGCATGAGCTTTATGTAATAACTGGATGGCTTTCACTAGCAATTGTTGGGAAAGAAAAAAAAAAGCAGCACTAAAAATCCCTAGGCTTCCACATTTCTAGGAATGTGGCCTGATTGTTTTAGATATGAGATCTACTTTTTATTTAAATGTACCTATCTGTGTTGTTCTCCAATTTTGAACAAAGCAATGATTTCAGCAGAAGTTATCCCCTTGTACAACAACTAGCATAATATGAGTCTGAGTCTTAACAACAGCCTTTGCCCTCTCACAGTGAACTCTTGAGAAAGAAGCAACATTGCTGAGGTATATATTTTATGTCCACCATTCATTTTAGTAGTACCAACACTAAATATAATCTAAACTTTCCTTAAAACAACAGACAAGTTATTTTTAAAGGATATAAAGCAAACTGTACTTTTTTTTTTTACATTTGACCTCTGTGTTTTGAAACTCACAAAGATCCTTGACATTCCAGCCTCTTACCTGTGGATGATTCTTCCAAACCTCATACACAACCCTCAGAACATGGAGTTTCCCCTCATCACTTTCAGCAAGTGTTTTGAAGACTTCATGAAACCTTTTAAAAGAAGTAAGTAATCAACGGAAAGGCTGGGATCAGGTCAAAAGAGCAGCAGATGTAAGGCAAGTGGTTTAGATTGGCCAAAAGAAAATTACGTGACTATCTACAGCATTTCTTAGACAACTGCTCCCTGGAAAATACAACCATCCTGAGCTAAAATAGTCTACAAAGAAATGACATCTCCTAAAAGCAACTTACATCTTGGTGGTGAACCTACTTCCTGAAGCTAGGCTACATTTCCCATGCTCTGAAAAGCAGGAGGCACTTTTCTGCCTCATGTGCTTATCTCTACACAGCTGAACCAAAATTTGCTGCCTTTTGAGCCTTAGACCTTCCTCTTAACGTGTTTCTGCAACTTTAGACACTTATCCTAAGTGCCTCTTTTTCAAGGAGAGGCTGCTAAAAGCATCTATTTTAGCAGTTATGCTGACTGCTACACAGCATTCATAGCCCAGCTTATTGTAATATAACTATAAAGCATAAGAGGCTCTTCTTGATCTCTTGGCTGCCACTGCTGTTGTGCAGCAGAGAAAATACCATGGTCTAAGTATTTGAATCACCCTGCCTCTTGTACTTCTGACTGCAGGTTACTACCTGCGGCTTATCAACATTGCCTTCATAGAGCTTCCGTGTGCCTGTTTTTGTAGCAGCTTTACCTACTTTCATGGACAGACAGAAAAATAACTCATTAAGATGCACAAAAATGTGCATGAAACAAAACCACTTAAAACCAACTCCAAAACACACCGGATTAAAAATGTTATTTTATCTACTTTTGCTAAAAATGGTGCAGTAAATTCTTTACAGTTCCAGCATATCTTTAAGAGATAAACTCTGTTTTAGGATACTTTTTACACTGCTTTGGTAGACAGAAGAAATTTACAGCAGACTGTTTTGAAGTTTCATGTTTTCTTTTCCTTTCCTTTTTTTTTCCATACAGATGTAATTGTCCTAGATTCATATTCATAGTACAAGATATTGTGATGGCAGCTACCCAGTCATTGAAATATAAGAATGTCTTGTTCCTCCCCATAATCAGCAAATGAGCGATACAAAAATGAAGTAATTTTCCAAACCTGCCTAATTGGCTTGATAATAATTTGCTTGATAACCTGCCTAATTTGCTTTCACATGGCAGCAATGTACGTATTTCTGTTAATTCCATTCACATATGTATAATCTAGGATTCACACTACCATTCCTTCAGTAAGCAGTGTGATTAGTTCTCCTAGTCATATTGCTTTGTGGAGTACCTAAAACACTGCTGAAGCTTGTACTCTGTGACACTATCATGCATTTCAATGTCAGAATTAAACTGTTCTGTAAGCTCCAAAATAGTGCACATATTATACTTACTTTGCCAGGGCACTGAAGGAGTGGCTAAAAGACTTTGCAGCTAGATGGAGCAGAGTCTGAACAAAGACTTCTATTTTCAGAGGGTTGAAAGTAAATCCTTCACCTGCAAGTTATTTGATGTTGAAACTAATAAATACTTCAAGTAAAGCAAGTAAGCTACTCATAGAACTGTAGAGATAACTTTTGGTTTTAGCTCATTTCACAAGAGTTCCATCATCAACAAAGTTTTGCAGGGCTGAGAAAGAAGCTAGTAAAGACTCCTCCAAAACATGCAGTGTTTCAGGCTCCCATTTTGCCATGGAGAAGATGTGCAGAAAGCTTCTTCACCAGCCTGGAATTCTATCAAAGACACAGCCACCCCACCAACATGTGACAGCACTGAGAGCAGCACAGAAGGTCAGCAAAGGAAACTGCAATTGTGCATCAAGATAAGGGCCTGGAAGGCCATAAATAAAGGGGCTTGGGTGAGGAGTGGGGGAAGGTAAGGATTATTAACATAATGAGGCTGATAATTTAGGATATAGGAGAAGGGTCCACCAGGCATGTACAGCAAATGTGGCTACTAGGGTGAATGGTGTCAGGTGCCCTCCTGCAGCTGATGACAGGCAGGAGGGAGAGCACTAATTTGTGGGTAGCGCCTAAAGCAAATCAGGAAACATGACAGTGGATCCCCGGGAAAAAAATCCACCAGATCACTGCTGCTCTCTGCCTGTGTAGATGAACCCTTGCAAATACTGCAAAAACAATGAAGCATTTGCCACTCTTTAGATCACTTCTAACTCTCTCTCACACTCCTCATTCCATAAAACACTCAGGATTTAGGAACCAGTGCTGCCTGTGGCTGCAAAAATAAGGAGAATGTGAGTAGTCCCACTGTGAGTTTTCATCTGTGGAACATGTCAGCCAGGAGGCTGGCTGTCTTCTCCCTTGCGGGATTCCACAGAGGGGAGGGAAGCTCCCAGGGCAGAAGCATTGAATTTCAGGGGTGAGAATGACAGCATAAACTGCCCTCTGCTGCTGAAGGCAAAGGGGATGTTAAATTCTTTTATTCTATCAATAATTGCAAGAGAACACCTCAAGAACCAGGTTACCTCTGTTAGGAAAAACAGGCCAGCCTCTGCATATAAGATGTTTACAAAAGAACTAACAATGGTGTATTTACTGATAAATTGAAACCAACTACTAGAAGGAAAAGCATACAGTTCTGTGAACCACCACACTCATACCTCCAAAGCATGGCAGATCAGGCTACACACAGGATCAATTACAGCCTGCCAAAGCCTAACAGTGTGTATCTTACCATCATCATCATCCTGGTTGGGATTAGGCACATCTTTTAAAATGCTGAAGATTTCATCATTGCTGGCCTTATTTTTAATTGCAATTGTTAAACAGAGTGCCACAGTATATCCAGGAAGAGATCCTGAACAAAAACAAAGAGGTCAAAAATAATGGAAAGGCAAGTAAGTGAGCATTTTTAACATCAGTCTGCCTCATAATCAGTACCCTTCACAGCTATACCAACTAGGTGTTTCCAATATCACTGTCCACATCAATATGCCATAAAATTGCTCAATACGTTTTCTGGTCTTTATGTTAAATTTAGAGCTGAGCTCAGGCAATCACTTTCCTGACTAAAGCTCAACTTCAGTTTCCACCAGTCTTCTAAAAATACAATACTTCCTTGTTTTTCCTCACTATCTTTGATTATGACACTTCTATGCTTAAGACCGTATTTACACTGAGCAATAAAAAGAATAATAAGGTACCTCTCTACCTGGATCTTTATGGTATCTGTTCCTTCTGTATGCTCATTAAATCAAGTTTACTGGTAAAATATTCTAGTGCTTCATGAAGTTCAAAAAATAATTTCTCATTATCACTTCATATGCTAACTTTTCCACAGTATTATGCCCAAACAGGGGAAATAAGACGGATTATCCAATTTTAGACTTCTGGCAAATAATACTGCACAACACCACAGCCACTTCAGCAATAGTAGCTTGATGTATCTGGATCTTCTTTTCTTCATAAGTAGCAGAGAGGGTTTTATTAAAGAGATACAGGCTTAATACACATTAATTGCTCATGCAAAGCATATTTACCCATATGAAAATCATGCATATTTATTTGAGCTGTATTCCTCTTTATGAAGACAACTCATATTACAGTCAATCTAGTGTGGTCCCTTGCTCTGAAACACTTCTTCAAATTGACCACTAGTAATTTTAATACTTACTATTACTCTCATCTCCATATTTGTAAATGCACACTGGATTAGCAGGACTGAGGACAGAAAAACTTGCAGGAACAATGTCTATTATTCGCTGATGGTAGGAGAGTCTGGAAATAACAAGTTCCACAGCAACAGGATTAAAAAGTTAATAACACCGCAGGCTGATGACTGCTTTATAATGTTTCTTCTGTATTTAAGTTTGATAGAACAAAAGCTGGGATGCTTATACAACAGAATGGTAGCTTCTGCTGGGTAGTAAGAGCTAAGTAAACCAAATGTACTAGTAGATGCTTTCTATTTTAACTCTGTGGTGCTAGAGTTTCATCCTCATACAATTAATCTGCCTTGTGAAAAGGCTGACTGGTAAGAAGTTTTATGCAAAAACTTAAGATGTGCTGCAGAAAGCTAGTAAGATGTTGGTATTCAAAGCAGAAAAAATATTAAACCAAACATCTTCATTTTACTTTCCAGGCTCATTTCACTCCCACAAAGGCTTAATCTGCTATCAGAGTTTTCAGTGAAATGGAGGAGTCCCTGCATTTGTTGTGCAGCACAATACTTTCACAATTCCGATACGGAATTCACTCAAACCTGGATTGCTTTCGTGTTGGATCCTGAATAACATAGGCTTTTTGAACATTTTGCTCTTTCCTCTACCACCCTAATCTTAACAACTTTAAGCCCAGACTACTTATCAGAACTACTGATTGTGTAATCTTGCTGGGTTTCGAGATTTTGTTTGTTTAGACAGTTGTTTGTTAGTTTAAAGTAAACAGACATCAGAGGCGCCTAGAAGAATCAAGATTAGATTCTCAATTTTTAGTACGATTAATGGTCAGTTCTCTCCATTTCCGTGAATGCTGAATACTTTCCAAGAATATAGCCTGAACTCTCTTTCCATGCCTATGGTGAAGCATGTCTTTTTTTAACTACAGGTGTGCATGGGTAGCTCACTACTATCTGCATCGCCTGTTTCTCCCTCTCTTTAAAGCAGTGTTCTAAAGCAGGTAAATCAGATTAAAAATCATACAAACAACTGATCTCTTAACTGAAATTGAATTTTAAGAACAGATGTGCCCAAGACAACAGTCAAGTTAAAACGACTCTGACAGCACTCAGATGAAACTTTGCCTTGAATGCAACTATGGAAAGATCTTACTTACCGCATGCACTTTTCCAAAACCTCTCTCACAAATTTGGGTTTGGGTTTTTCAAGATCCTGAGTAAGACAATCTGACCTATCAAAGGACAGAATGCGATGGCTTTTAGCAAAAGCATTTAGTCTCTTCAGTCTCTTTTTGGCTTAGTCTAATAGTACAGAACAATCACAGTCTAAAGACAATGGGATTGCTTGGCACTTGGAGTGTAGGCAATTTTAAGCTATTGAGGTAAGTTAATCACTACTTCCTTATTGGCAATTAGCATTCCTGGAATCTCATCTCTGTGTGATAAATTTTCAAGTAACTTCCCTTCCCCTACCATATTAAAAATAATTTGCGGCTGCCGTTAGCTAGCTTTCCCTTTCCTTAGGAAAGGAACCTTGTGTGATTTCATGGTCTGTTCCACCCTCAGCTCTTCTGGCTGATTTCAAATGCACTTCAGATAAAGAAAAGCCCCAAATACGCTTGAAAGATTTGTGAAAAATGGCACCCTGTGAGACATCCCCAGGAGTACTGCCATCAGGGAACATCCAGGCAAACTAAAATCAGCTCTTTGAAGATGGCTGTCTGGTCAGTCAACAAGGATGTATGCCAGGATAGCCACCAAGCACTTAACTCCACAAGAGGACAGTACAAGAAACTTAAGTAAAGCCATAGAACTGTATCAGAAGGGCCGCACTCCTCTCCACAAGGACTCTTGGGCCGATCACCTACAGAAAGCATTTACAGACACAAGCTGCGGAAACTTGGCCTCAAGGGGATCTCCCTTGCTACATGGGTGCCAGGAATGGAAATATCAGGGAACCTGTGTTTAAGACATTGATGGACTCCAGGGAGCTCCTGCTAGAGATGCAAGTTCAAAATGTGACACAGTAAGAACAGGTGGGAAAAAGCTTTTGCATGGAACTTCAGGCACTAGGATTTTGCAGGTGGGAAACGGACCACAAGGTCTCAAGGACAAAAATTATAATGAAACTTTTACAGTAGGACAGACAGCAAAATTACAGAATAAATACAAGATACAAAGAGTCAGCACATACCATCAAAAATATATTAAAAAAAAAAAAAAGCTTTTGGGAGTAATTTTGGAACATTTGCTAGCAACTGACAGAAAGTACAGGACAAATTAAAGAAATCACATTTCTGTTTCCCTGCTTTAAGGAATGCTTATACTAGCTTGAGATTTATCACAAAGTTCACTAGGGACAATACAGTGACTAAAGAGATTATCAAGATAATCTACCACTGAGTGCTGGTGGACAGATTAAGAAAGCTCTCTAATAAACTAGAGGAAAGCAATTAGCAGGGCCACCATGCTGTGACAATTTCTGAATATGTTTGAAATTTTATGGTTTTTGCAGTATCAGGTTTGAATCCTTCTACAGAAGGACCCAGTCTTCCCAGCTCCAACGGAACTGGAAGTTGCTCAAGTGGTGAGAAAACCAGTTAATAAATCTTTATGAAAAGAAAAAGAAATATCTGTTAAACGTCAGAAGTGCAGGAAAAGTTTCAGTTGAGCTTTTCTTATAGATGCATTCTCCTTTTCAAAGATGAGTCTACACTCTTTAAGCTATTACAGCATTAAAGAGGTATTTATGTTGACAGATACAAAAGACTCATTTTGGAGAGTCAGGAAGGTTTTATAGACAAACAGCATGTCATGCTCTATCATTTCACATGAAGAGATGAAGTATTAAACTACCAATCAGAACACAAATTTACTGTGAATATGCATCTTTCACATTTTTGATGAGTCATTAACTGTTCTCCTACACAAAGCAAACTTCACTGAAAGGGCAAAATCATCACCATTCTTCTCCTCTGGGTGGCACATCCGCCACCAACTTCCCTTCCAAGCCACGCCCCTGACCAGGAGGGAGCAGGCACAGTGCCAGGTAACAGAGTGCTACAGAACCATGAACGACTTTGAACAGACAAAAGTTGTCACCAATCTTAACTGTTCTGCATAGACAGCTAGACTTGTGACCTCCAGGGAGTGTTTTTGGGAGGAGAGGCAAGAAGTAAATCCTCCACCTTCTCTTTTAGATTCTTCAAAGCCAGCACCCACAAAGAATTTTGAGTAACATCAAGTAGTTCTAACAAGGCTTTCTGATTACTCCTTCCACAGCCTGTTTTCTTCTATACTGGATAATGAGGGATGTTTTTATCCTCTCAAAAACACATTTACCTGTCCACACATGTTGTATTCATTGTATCCAAACGCATGTAGAGCATTTCCGTGGCTTGTGCAAGCTTTAATTTTCTTATTAAGGTTTACAGAAAAAAAAGTAAGTCAGATGTTATTCCTTTCAGGTTTTTAATAGAATGTCATCAACTTTTTGCATTGAAAGCCCCCTGAGTCTACTCCAAAATCAGGTAAATCAAGGAAATCCACAGTGGAAAAAATGAAGAATATTGGGAGTTCCTCCCTCTAATCCCAGCCTTCTTCCCAGTTCTTCCATTATTGCAACAAGACTGCTGGCTTCTTCTACAGAAGGACAGAATTCTCATCATGCAACAAACAAAACTGCACTGACTTGAACAGACACCAGCCTCCTTACGGAGCACTTCTGGAATCTCACCAACCTAGATTCACAGGCTCCTGGTTATGCACAATAAATCTTTGATCATCACTGAAGGCATCATAAAATACATCTACATTGACTTTACCCAACAAAGCCTTTATCCTTTTTACACTGTCCTTATTAACACAAACAATGTTATGCACATATACCCAATTTGAGGAGACATCTGGCTCTAGTCATTGAAATGATGCAGTTTTCAAACAGTGAGTAGTATCATGAAGTAGAAAGAAAATATGGGCATGAAGTTACCAGGGGATAGACATCTATTGACTGTCCTTCATTCTCAGTCTACAGCTTGAACTAAAACAATGACCTAACAGGATATAAGGGGCAATGTGGCAGTCAGAACTAGCTGGAAGCCATGCCTCTTTTCTCAGCATGTATCCACCCTTTCTGAGCTCACACGTAACTACTGACTTTTTAAATGCTCCTAGTGTGAGAACCAAATGGGAACTCAGACAAGATCCTTTAAATCACCTGCTACACTTCCTACTGACAAAGAGTAGGAGCACTCAAAGAGTTGTTAGAATAGAAGATCAAGTCTGTCACTTCCTTTCCTTCTCAGCCTTTAATGTGTGGTAGTTTTGCCTGGCCCAGTTTTTGCCAGTGAACAGGGTGGGGTACAAAGATGGCTCCTGCATGTCCTGAGTAAAGATTCTGGAAATTTTCCGCCATGTCCAGCAGAGCCAGTCTCTGATGGCTGTAAAATGATGGACATGCTCCTGGCCAAACCTGGGCCAATTAAAGATGTTAGTTACACCTCTGTGAAAACATATTTAAGAAGAAATCGAAACAATGTGAGCATGCACTTCTTTTTAGCCAGAGAAGGAGGAGGAGGAGGTAAAAATATGTGAGGGAGAACAGCAGGGAGGCACCAAGGTCAGTAGAGAAAGTGGGGGAGGAGGTGCTCTAGGCGCTGGAGCTGAAAACCCTCTGCCAGCCGTGGTGAAGACCATGGGAGAGCAGGTGGTCCCCCTGCAGCCCATGGGGTCCAGGGGATGCAGAGAACCACCCACAGCCTGTGGGGAGGTGCCCACGCCAGAGGAGCAGATGATGCCTGCAGGAAGCTGTGATCCAGTGGGAGTCCCAGAGACTGAGAGTTGCAAAGGCCTTGCAGGAGAGAGAAAGGCCTTGCTCCCGGGATGGAAACAGCCTGGCCTCGGCTTGGAATTCTGCAGCCTGGAGAGAATCTCGGACAGCAGCAATCGGGCGGGGCTGCTCGTGAGATTGGACCCACGCCAAAGAAGTTCGCACAGGACTGTCTCTCGTGGGAGGGACCCCCATGGCTAAGTAGAGGATTCTTCCCCCTGATGGACTGACCCTGACCAAAGGAAACCCCCACACCCTGCCCCCACCCCGGAGCTGTTGGTTAGAAGGAAGGAGGGAGGGGGTGAGCTGAGAAATGGCCTTAATAGGGAGAGGGGTGAGTAGAGAAACAGTGTTTGTAGCAGAAGAATTGTGGCCTTGGATTGATTAAGAAAAGCCACATGCCTTGCCCTAGCCCAGATCTGTTGGTTGAATAGAGAGAGAGAGCAAACAGAGAAACAGTGTCTGCAGTGGAAGAATTGCGATGAACTGACCTAAGAGAAAAACCCCACACCCTGCCCCTGCCTGGGAGTTGTTAGATAATTGGAAAGGAGGGAAGCGGTGCCTTAAGAGGGAAAGGGGGGTGAGTGAAGAAATGGTGTCTTAAGAGCTTATTTTTATCTCCAATTTATCCTCTGACTCTGTTAGATTAATAAATCACTTTTTTTGCAACTTTAAGTTTCCCGCCTGCTCTTGCCCTGAATCTTGTGCGTCTCCTTATCAGTGATCTTATCTCAACTCATAAGTTCAGTGTTTTGTGTTAGTTTTTTCCTCTCCTCTGCATAGCTGCAGCAGGAGAGAGCATAGAAAGCAAACGTCGTAGGTGCCTGGCATTTAGCCAGGGTCAAACCCACGACAAATGTGTCTCTGACCATGCCACACATTGTCCAAACCTAAACAGGCAGCAGTAACAAACAAGTATGGCATTTTATCTCCTCACCAAGACAGGACTTCTTGGGAAGGTTAAAGGAAGTACCAGACCATTACCCAAAACGCGGAAGGGTCTTGCCTACTTGGAAAAAATCTACATCTCTGTTAAGTGGGCTGTGTTATTCTATCTTGCAAGTGTTATGGTCTAAGTTTCCTGCAGCTACTGTAAAATATTAACAGTATTTATTACTATTGCATCTGCTACAGAGCAAACAAAATAATGACTGCATTTCATAAATGCTCCTCACCAGCACAGAAAGGATACAACTTGCGGTAAAGAGCCGGGCTGAAGTTTGCACAGCTCAATCAGGAGTGTTGTGTACATGACTTCAATATGTGGTGGAGATGGCAGTTGAAACAATTCCGCAAATATTACCTATAGGAGAGGAAATCACAGAATAAGAGCACAGTCCAATGTGGCCTGCACAACTCTCAGCTTCACAATTGTGGCCATCCATCATAAACAACCACCTATCCCAAAAGACCTATATTTTTCTGTCAAATGCATGTTCCAGGAAAAAGAGACAAAACCAATACAAGGCAGACATACCGCAACACTGTACTAATACAGTCCACTCTAACTGCCCTTGTTCTTTCATACTAACACACCGGCTTTACACATCTATTATGCCTAACAAACACAGCACGTAGCTGTAGAAAAGGGCATAGTTACAATATGACCTACTGCAGTGACAACATATGACTGAAAAATGCAGAAATAATTTGATGCTACTGAATAATGAATATTAAATTTGTTAAATGAAGCTTAAGCATTTAGTGGAAAAGAATATTTGCATTAAAATTACATTTATATGTTTTCCATTGTGTCCTCTTTTTTACACAAACTGTATATAAATAAAGTCGCAACTTTAAATTGAGACTTACAACCAGCATTCCATACAACAAGTAGGTATGATCACTACCCCTTGGAAGAAATCCTTCTAAGAAACCTGAAAATAATCCTGCAGTCAGTATTTGTGTTTTTATTTTAAAGTTTGCCTGTAATAACAGCATGTCAACCTCTGAGTGCTAGCAAAAAAAATCATCACTGTACCACATCCACCTCTGAGTTTCTGTTTATTTTGTATTCCATTCTCAACTAAATTTAAATTACATCAAAGAAATTGGGAAACTTTGATTCATTATGGGTTATCAGTTTCCTCTTTAAACTTCTGAATAAAGATTATAAGAGCTTTTCTTTTTTAGAAAGGTCTTACTTGTGTAAGAAATCAACATCCATTTATAGATTCCAAAAACAGCATGTGAAAACACATTGACTAGAACTTGTTTTTCTAAGGAAAGACTTGAAAGCATAAAGAGACTATAAGATGCTGGGGAACCTTTCTGTGCCAGCATAATTTAGACATATTGTTAAGACAGATACAGCCAAAAGGCAGGGAGAACTCTGTTAGACAGAAAATGGCTCAATATTTCTAGATAGGAAATAACAGCTGGATAATCAGTTACTTTCTGTTTGAATACATAAAACTGTATTTCTGACACTGATCACATGTTCATTACCAAATATTCAGTTTAAGTATTTCAAACTGTCATGCCATATTTTGCAAAAACAACAAGGCCACAAGAAAGAGCAGAAGACACTGATGCTCTCTAAGTCTGAATTGTGTTGAGTGCAAGTTGTACCAAAAACTGTAGGAGCACAAGGCACAGCAGTCCAATGGGCCAGTGAGGTGGCAGAGATATTTTCTCCTAATAGCTACCAGAAATACCCATATGTGCATCTACAAGAAGCTACTGAGAGAAAGGTGCCACATTTCAGTATTTCACACAGGTTTCAGGTAGTATGGAGCACTCCATGATGTACAAACAGCAAAGTGGAGCCAAAAGTAGAAACAATTGGGAAGGTACCAACAACTACCGTCAGGCTACATTTACTTCTGCTTAACTCTTGTATTCTGAACTCTAAATAACATTTTCCTTTATTTGTTAGGCCACATTTTCTCTACAGTTCTGTGACTTAGTGAATAATTAACGAAATTTCACAGATTGAACTGTTGAAAGCTACATATCACCAACATGACCGTTGATGACAGACTGTCAGAGAAAACTTACAAGGGTGGAGTAGTAAGCAGAATGAAGAGAAGCACAAAAAAACTCTATGCTAAGCATTAAAAAAATCTAGATTTTCATTGAAAGGAAGCAGACAGACAAATTATGAAGTGAATATTGTTAAATAACTCAAGATTATAAAGAAATAAAGGGAATTGTTACAGTGTTAGTCATAGAATTTGTACATTTTTTGGTTTTTTCATCACTTTTTACAGCACTTCAAGATACTGGATGCAAAATGACTGAATATACTTCTATGTTAAGGCAAAAATTACTCCTGATTTTAATACCGTTTAATCAAATAAATAAATTTAATACTGTTCTGAATTCAGAGTGAAAAAAAGAACAAGGTGACCAAAAATCACATAACTTCACAGGTATCAGAATATTTGGCATTTTGGTGCCAACAGGAATTCTCAATCCCACTTTAAGACAAATCTTCTGCATAGGATTATTTCTTGTCATAATTAACTCTGAAATTCATACTTATAGTTACTTCTTCATAAAGCCTTTATACAACAAGTTGCTGTTACTGCAATCTGTTAATTTCCCTCAATTTTTGATGAAAATCAGTGAAGTTCTATACAGCTCTGCAACTTGAAAACAGACTTTTCAAAGGCAGTAAAAGAAAACCTATGCTGCTCTGCTGGTACACTTTACAGTTATCTAGAATTCTCTAATAAGGAGAACGTCCCGCAGGAAACACACTACTACTTCACTGCAAGTTCTTTTCAGGGCTACTAGGACAAAATAATTTAGAAGATCCAAACATAAAATCATGGAGAATGGCTGAGTCTAACTGGAGATCATCAAGTCAAAAGCCCTCTGCATAATGCAGGGCCACCTTGAGCATGTTGCTTAGGGCTGTGTCCTGCTAGGTTTTGAACTTCTGCAAAGATACAGACTCCACAAGCTCCCTCTCCAAACTCTTCCAGTGCTTAATCACCTTTGCATTAAAAATCGATTTTTCTTATATTTAAATAGAGTTTCTGGTATTTCAGTTTGTGTACATTTCCTCTTGTATTTTAGTTCAAAACTGAATGCACCAAGTTAAAATAACAACAAAAGCACAAGACTATCTCTCAACTGTATATAACCTGCTCATTTAAAAGCTGCTGGTTGAATTCAACAAAATTCTGGTTGATTCCCAAATCAAACTGGAGGGAACCTGTAATGCAACTAACTGGGACGTTTCACTCATGAAATAACGGAGCTCCAAAGAGGTGATCTATAAAATCCATACCTCTACTATATGATAGTTCAAGGGGATCTTGTTGTTTCCTGGATAGCTCAACAGCTGTGCAGCACTGCAAAACCACAGAAACATGGATTTAACTCAAACATGAAAAAGCAAATATGATATAAAGATCATGTAACAGAATTACAGAAAATGCTTAATTCTGGGCAAGAGTTTCCATAAAAACAGCACCAAACAAATCAATTATCCTTCCCAAGTCTGTTACTCAACCCACAGAGTACTTAAAGAAACAGCAGAAGGACACGCTAGCATTGCCTTAACTATGGTTTGTAACCATGTACTCTCTACGCAGTAGTAACATGGCTTGAACATTATCCTGCTACCTCCAATGGTTTAGCATAGAAAGTCACAGTGATCTGTAATTGTGGCATGTGTACATGAAAAGGGGAAAAAAATTACCACAAACAATTAGATGTTCGGAATGATTTGAAAGTCCAAGTAACCTAATGGTTTATAGAAGAAACTCTTGTATTTCAAATGCTTCAACTTTTAATCACGTCATTCATTGTCATCTATCATTAGTGCAAAGCAAACCACTACCTCTCTGGCACATCATGTATCTCCCCATGTCTTTTACTTTCCTCTGAGAATTAACAAAGACTGTCCCAGTAATTGCAACAACACTGGATTTCCAGTTTCTGCTGGATCAAACAGCTGCAACCACAAAACTTTATCACATGCCATCACCAAAACCATTATTTCTGCCCGTTTCTTGCATATTATACAGGGCTTGGTAGTTTTCATACAGAAGTGTGACAGCTGTGGCAAACCATCTCGGTTATCAATCACCCACATCAGATAGTGCTCAGGCAGAAATGAAGAAAAGTGCCCTGACTGCCTCCTGGCACAGATGAATTGAAACTGACAAAATCTGGCCCTGCAGTAACTCCCCAGAGTGAAGTCAATTATCTCTGGCTCCTAATTCCCACAGGAAAAACAACAAGGAGGTGTCCATAAACAGTTCAGCTGATGAACCAGCTCCAGGCTCACTGCCCCAGCTAATCAGCATTCCAGGAAGCACAACACAACCACATTCTCTGCAGAGCTCCCATGAGGAATCAGGCATATCTACATGCTTTTCGCAGCACGTTCTCTATTATCAAGGGATTCCCTTCCCAAGAAACCACTGGCCCCTCGATTATACAGACTCCCTGCTATCTGGATGTTATGGATACACAGTATGCCAGGCAACAGTTTTAGTACAGCTAAATGTAGTAAATAAACTTTCTCCATGAGCTTCAGGAAACGTTTGATCTTGAGCTCTTGCCTAACCAGAGCAGGACATACCCCCGCTGGCACCAAAGCCACGGTAGCATTTAAAAAGTGTCAGGGGCCCCAGTACTAAGCTCCTCCACCTACCAAGTCTTTCTCTCTTTCCAGTGGGACTTGATGATGCAGTGGAGGTTCTCTTCTATTACAAATCTTTCAACGGAGTGGCTGCCAGGCATGACAGGACCCTAGTAAGAAAGAATGAAGACTCATGACGATCACTGCTAATGCAGAGGTACCACAGGCAGCAAGCTATCCTAGATACATTTACAGGTGGAAAAAAGGAGCCCAACTTCCAAATAAGCATCATAAGGTCTCAAATGCCCTTTATCCTTTAGGACTGCAAAGCTGTTATGATACATTTCCACACAAACCTCAGAGTCACTCATGTTTAAAACAAAATGAATACCAGGACTCATTAAAAGAAGACATAGGAACAAAACTGGAGAATTAGATTCTAAGTTCACAGAGCATCTGCTTCTTCCTTTGCTTTGTGGAGCAACTGGGCAGGCTACCATCACGCAGCCTGGAAAGAAATCACAGCTGAGCTACACTATGATAAAGAAATAAAACCATAGAGTGGAAAGAATACACACTCATGGTCTTGTTCACTGAAAAAAACAGAGGCCAGTAAGCAAAGGCAAAAGGCAGCAGACTCATGCAACGGGCAGCATAAGAGCATTTGAAGAAAGCAGTATGTATTCTTTTCCTGCACCCCTTTGTTCCATGCATTAACAAATTCTAATAGATGATACACATCGCAATAAATACCTAGCCTGGAAAAAGACGAGTCACCAACTTTTTGGAAGCAAAGTCTAACTCTGTGGATGTAGTTTTAGAAGAGACATTAGAGAATTCAGTCAACATTGTCCTCTAAATGAAAGCATCACAACATTTTATTCCCTAAATTCTGCTCCTCTCAAACTTGCTTTTTATAGTAACTTGGTCACTTAGTCCATTTCTGCAGAAGTACCAAAACAAAACTGCTGCTGGCCCTCAAACCACTCACTATCTTGGGAGACAGGACATCACATTTTGACTAATACTGCCCCAGGAACCTAAATGAAATCCACGCACCATTCTCCACAGCAACCACGTACCTCAGGGTCATCCGTGTAGTCAAACATCCTAAAAATAACTCTTGGCATCGGGTATACCGAATCTTCAGTGTGAGGTGGAGGGGTGAAGGGAGGCAGATTATGTTGCAGTGCCTCACAGAGAACGCTGTCAAAAGCCAAGTAGGGCCTCAGAATGTGCCGCTCTTGCCAACGGTCTTTTTTCAACTTCTGAATCTGAGACCAAAGGCAGTCTAAATACTGAAGGGAAAAAGGTGAGAAACATCAGACTCGCTGAATCTCCACACACAAAGGGCAGATTCCTAAACTATCTGAAATGTATAAATTCCATACTCCTTCAGAAGAAACTTAAGTTTCTTAAATCACTGATTCACTAAACCAACGAATAATTTAATAATTCTAAATGCCAAAACTACTCCTAAGTCCACACAATTTTGTGTCACTAAAATTTAACTGCTGGCAATTTTTTAAACACCAACAGGCACCTCAGGAGACCAGTGAAACCTCAACACTAAAGTCACTACTCTTCCGTGGTATTAGAAGACCCATAATATCCCAGCATTCTCACAAAGATGGCATTAACACCTCTGCAAGGCAATAGCCTAGCTTTGTTTAATTACTCCAAGCAGTCTAGAGGCCTGTGGCCTTACTGAATACAAGTTTCAATTTGTAACATTTGCGAGAAACATCTTTACATGGAAGGGCTTTGCATTTACTGAAATTATCGCCCCACAAAACTAGTAATGACTAGCACCTAATGAGAACAGTCATGTCTGCAAGTACTCTGGGTCTCTCCTCTACTTAACTAAATAACAAAATTCAGACACTGGGCAGGCAAAATACTCACGTAGACAAATTGATCACACTCAGAAAGACGATCCCTCCAAACTATGTTTAACAAGATTATTTTTAAGACTGTGATTTAATCAGAACAGTGAACACAATCTAAGAGGACCAAGTTGCAAAACATCCCAGAAGATTAATTTAGATTCCCCCTTTCCAACATCTATCCTGAAAATTATGGCAAAGAAAAAACCTCAAGAATATCTAAAAAGGCAAATCCCACCCTAAACTAGCCAGATGCCACCTCGCCTGTCCAGTATTTTTGGCTTAATTGTGAAACACAGCATGGTAACTTCTACATACATTTTCTATGTATTTTTTAGCACTTACTAAAGTTGAGAAAAAACAAGGCCACTACAGAGACTTCTTTCTTGCAGAGGGGAAAACATTTAAGGATAATTAGGGAATTACATACATTCTGCTTCATGTGGAAAGTCCTTTTAACATGAAGCCCTGTAAGCTGAAGTTCAAAAACAAATGCTACAACTTACTTTGTAACATTTCCTCAGGGGCCTATCAGCAAACAACAGAACACTCTCCTTACTCAACTCAACCTCTTATTTCAGCCCAATACTTGGAATAGAATTCCCCACACAGAACTTGCTGGAATCAATGGCAAACAGCAGACAATTCAAAGCACTCATACTTTCAGAGATGTCTTTTAATTTCATGATAAAAGAACACCGTAGTTAAAAATTATTTTTCAAACTTTCTGAAAGCACGCAATGTGAAGTCCAATCACCTCTTCTTGTGGATGTGGTTTATCAGCAGTCCAAACTTGTAGCATGGGCACATGAATCTTCTGGCGGCGTCTGTTTAAACAGGAAAGAAAACCTGACCTTTAATAGACTAATTTAGGGCAGCAGTTTTGTTTTTCTTGTGAGCATACTATTTGTTCTCTTCAGCTGATGAAGTCTACAGTACACAAAAACCAGGTTTGTGCTTACTTAAAATATCTCCGTTATCATGTCTTGACAATAACGTTAACTTGAAGCACCTAAACAGAAAGCAGTGACATTGCACAGCACTAATACAACAATCTACCAGCATTAACAGCACATTTGCAACTCCAGCTGCTCTAAAATGAGCAGAACAAGACCTTCAACATACCCTAGAACTAGACAAGACAATAAAACTTTTCAAAGTCAAAAATCTCTCCACCTACTGCATCTTTACAGCTTTGTTCCCCCCACATAATGGTTCAGACCTAAAGCTTTAGAATGCTTTTAAGTGAGCAATAATCAAAGCCATTTACACTTAAGTAGATACCAATGACAGTGTTTCTAACCAGTTACAACTTACTTCAAATAACTTTCTGCCTGAGACAAGAGACGATCCATTTCAGCATCCTTTTTCTCATATAACTCCTTTCCAACCCAAGGCAAAGATGACAGAAATGCAAACATATACCAGTCACATCGCACCTATAGGAAGGTAATATACCAAAATCCGAATATACAAGTGCCAATAGACTTTGTACAGACGCACATGGTAATTTAAAACATCAGCAAATTGTTTTGGGGGAATGTAAAGACCAGCAGTTGCAGATTGGATAGGCAAGGCACAAAAATAAAGAGGATTCATGCTTGAAAAGTATAACTTTTCACTTGAACCATGTCAAGAAGACATAAAAAATGGGATTACTTTCAAAGTTCTTCTGCAGATTATCAGTATAGCAGAAAAGCTAAGCACTCTGCATTTGCCAGGGTAAGGTAAAATAAATTAAATTTGGCCACTTCACTATAAAGGACCACACTTTCTTACTGTATATGTGTATTTCCCAGTTGCCACAGGGTCCTTTTACTGATGCTCAGGAAACTGTATGTGTCAATCCATTTAGCTTGCTCTTCCTAAAACCTCCCTGTTCTGAGCACAAGTACAGAACAAACGTACAGACAAATTGTGAAAACAGCCCCACTAAGCCTCCAGATCTTTTGCTTACTTGGGGTACATCCTCCTCCTGTGTTACACTCACAAAGTTCTCAAACATAGCTACCATTGAAGGTGCAGCTATTACATGACAGTTCACAAGATCAGACAGAAAACGAACCTAAAAAAGAGAAAAAAAAAGTTCTAAATAAATACTTTTTAAACTGCACAAGAACAAATAAACACTGTTGGAATGATTAAAACAAACCACCAACAGAAGTATAATACTCATTCAGTACCACAAAGGCCGAAATACTACACACTCTACAGACCTGCCTTTCAATGCTAGAAAACAATTCTCATATGTGCTACCTAATCTATTGTTCATTATAATGTTCTTAATCTGTTCCACTGCAATAACATCATAAGGATAATATTCCTAATTAAGGAGTGGTGGGAAACACCAGTATGCATTCTAAGACATGCAAACTGATACTACAGAAGAAAACCCTACTATTTCTCTCTATTCTATACAGTATTAGATTACTAAAATAACAGAAATTCTAGCAATTAGATCTTATTAGAAAAAGCGTCCTACAGTTGACTTAACACCAGCCTCTTGACTAGAATCTTAACTTTCACCAGTGGGTTTCAGACGTAGGTGGGAAACTTGGCTTTTAAATCAGACACTGCTGAAGTTCTAACAACTTTTAGCAGGCAAAATCTATAAGCAGCAAGAATGGAGCAAATGGTTTCAAAGACAGGAAGCACTTAAAACTGTCTGCTTGATCTTCACGCCTCATCAGCAGACTGAAACCAGCCATCAAAAATAGCTTTTAAGAACTACACTGTCCATTTTCTTTTCAATTTTTTTCCACGGGAGCCACAAGATCATCGTGTAGCTCTGAATACAATAAAAGCACATTGACTTTCTTTTATCTTTTACACTGGCTGAAGAACAGGCAGGGAGAAACATGTCTGTTTAACACAAATTTAATTTTTCACTGTGAAAAAGATACAGTTGGAAGTAAATTTTGCAAATGTAATATGTTTCCTCGTCCCTGAAGAAGAAAATACTTCTCACATAACACACATTTCCTCTTAGAATATTTACAGTGCACTGCACATTGATGGCAAAAGAGACTGTAATACACTGCAAGGCCCAGGTTTTCTGTAATAAAAAAGTGAGAGGAGGAAAGAAAAAGAATGAGGAAAAACGTGAAACAAATAAGACAGAACTCCACTTACTAAATGCACAGCTTCGTTATACATATTTACTTTCAGACATTCTTTAAGCTGACGAATCATGGCTTCTACAAATTCTCCACCAAAATTGTAGTTCCTGGCATTCAGCAACCCCACCAATGTCGTGTAAACAGTAAGCTTTTCTGGTAACAGACGTGCGCTGACACAGAAAAAGAAACACTGTGTTAGCTGTTTATTCATCATGTGCCAATTGGCCACTGTATAGCATCTTAGAGCTAAGCGTCATCTTACAGTTTATCCCTTGGTTAGTATCTACAGATAATATTTTTTTGTTTTAACCATAGCCATTCAGCAAGGCAGGTGCCACTTTCCAGTACATTTAGAGTATTTGTTTTATATTTATATCTAATGGTTGAGGATTCCAAAGAGTTAGACAAGTAATATAAGTGAGAGAATTTATTGCAAGCATGCAAGAAATTTTAAGTTCACAATTTAGAAGTAATGTTATTACACAGCAAAGGGAAAGCCAGGTCTAACAGTAAAGAATTAATTTTCCACTACCATTTTTGTATGCATGTAACTCTTTACTTTCAGAAATGTTCTGCTACAGGGGAAGAAAGTACAGTAATTGCCTTTTCCTAAAACCAGTGCTACAAAATAGATTTAAGTGTCTGCAAAACAGTTGCATAGGGTATATAGTCCCCACCCCACCCTTCCTTCATACTTGTCTTACCTCCTGCCACAGACCCCGCATAAACCCTCCCTCAACACCACTCAGTGACACTGACATGGCACCTCTGCTCCAGCACTTTGCGAGGCAGAAGAAGGAGAGCTGTCAGTCACCAGAGAGCCTGCTTTCTGCTCATCATGTTCCCAGCTCCCCTCCTCCAGCAAAGGGGCTTACAAAGACAGGAGCACATTATTGCCAGGGAAGAGAAAGCAGTGAGAAAACATCACAGATAACACAGGTAATTGAGTGTAAGCAGACGGTACCTTTGGTTGTCTTAAGCATTTCATGGGGAAACAGGATTTTACATTGCCCAGCATTGCTTTGTTCCCACAGCTACTGTAGAGCAGTTATGATGTTTCTCCTACCTGCTCTGAGCCTTTGTACACATTTCAAGTCAAAGCAATGTAAAGAGGTATTTTCCTTCAATTTCTTCTGGTTTTAGTAAGACAAACTCTACACTCTGACAGCAATCAGGAACTAAAGCCATTCTTGGCCTTCAAACTACCTTAAACACTTAAACTTATGCACAAAGAAAGCATGTCCCATATTCCCAGACCTCCTCCACACGTACACAGTACACAGTATTCTTAGTATCTTGCTTTTGTAATTTGGCAGATCAGCTTCCAAAACACCAGCTAGGCCCTCCAGGTTGCTCTCCAAAGATGAATTACTCTAAAATAAAAATATAAAAAACCATTTCATCATCAACCAAGCAAAACAAACTAATCTGACTCTCACATGTAAGACAACGAAGATGGATGAGAGCATCCCTTCATGTCCCCTCTTTTTTGAGGGCAACAACCCACTTCCATCAGCAGCGAAGATCTGTTCTCGCTTGCCTGAGAGCAGCTACTTCTCAGAAAAGCTGCACCCGACCGCCAACCGCCCCCGCTAGGAACTCCAGTGCTCCTCAGGGATGCAAGATCTGACATCACCTCAGGAGCATGCCGGTAATGCGGCCGAGCATTGATTAACAACACAGCAAGAAGCAAAACACCTTGATTTTCAGAGCACCGTCATCTTTTGTTCTTTCATCCCCTTTGCCATTAGCCCCAAATTCTGTCGGGAATGGAGACTTGTGCCGCGGGCAGACCAGTTAATTCTTTCACATTCTTCGCATACTAAAATCGGCAACACCGTCTTTAGATACAGTGGTAGCTATTCTCTGGCTCTTTATCGCTGATTGGGAAACACCCCGCTACGATTTAAGCACTTGCCCGCCACAGCACGTGGCTTTACAAAAACCGGCAACTTTCCATCTAGCTCATAAAACAAGTATTTTCTTCCTGGGTCGCTACTACAACCGAATGCTCCCACACGGCGCAAGGGGAGGGGGCGGAGGGAAACAAGGCTTTAACTCTCCCGAGCCGCCGGCCCGCCTACCTTCTCTCCCACCCTGCAGATGAGCGACTCCAGCCTCTCCTCGATCTCCGACGGCTCGGACGTCCTCCGCCTCTTGTGGGGCTGCCCTGCTCCAACAACAGGCCAAGCACAGCGTTACCGACGCCGGACAAACCCTCCCGCTCCTCCATCTCGCCCCGTCCACCCTCCCTGCCCGAGCCACCTCGGGGGGACGCGGGGCTCACCATCGCTGTCGTCGCTGTGCCGCCGCCGCGACATGGCGGGGAGCGGCCTGGAGGAGCGGCCGGGAGGAGCCGGGAGGAGCGGTGAGGAGCGCCGGGGAGCTGCGGGAAGCGCCGGGCCGAGACACCTCGCGCGGGCCGAGCGAGCGCGCTCCTTCCCCGCCCGCG